>JAOVVA010000028.1:10160302-10174087 GCA_028565275.1 Leiocassis micropogon | reverse complement strand
AGTGTGTGTATTAGACTGTTCTCACAGGTGTTTAATCTGTAAGTATGAGTGTGAGTGTGTGTGAGTGTGTGTGTTTTACAACTTCACAGGCTTAACAGTCTTAGTTTTTAAATGCTTTGGCTCCTAATAAGAAACATACAGAACCAACTTCAGCAGTAAAGCTACACCATGTGTTCGTATATTTTATACATCAACGAAGGTGAATCGTTTTACAAAGAAAATCACTACAACGAGACATCTTAATCTCACCACAAAGCTAACAGATCAAAGCTAACCGATCAAAGCTAACGAAAAATATATTCACAGTTTATAAACTGGAAACTGAAGACCGGACAAAGTCGTCCTAATCTTCAATGAGAGGAATCCGATCCACCTCAATGCCTGACTCAGTGATCCTTCGATGCTTTTCTGCTCAGCACAGTTGTGAAGAGTGATTATAATCTGATTGAGTTCTTTAAATCTAAATTCGAGTTACTGCATGCAGTCTCATGCATGTCACCTCATACCAGTCAATTTTTTCCAGTCCTGCTAGAATATTCTTTAAATGTGTTTGGGTTGTTTTTTTTTGTTTTTTACACCATGCTGTGTGAAAATCTGCTGTACCTTAAAATCTCGGACATGAGCATTAACTGAAGATCCTGACCAGAATCTGTATGAATTTACTCCAGAAAGTAAACCATCTACTTATACACTGCCTGGCAAAAAAACACACTAAGATCTCATTCAATCACCTTTAGCTTTGATTACAGAATGCACACAATGTGGTGATCAGGTCATGTGTGAAAATGATTCCTCACGCTCCCAGATCCACACACGCCGACTTCTGGAATATGATTATATATAGATGTGATACTCTGGTCATTCAGTACATTCAGGTCGTCAGCTGACTTCATTTTTTGCCACATCACATATTATTAAAGAGTCTAGACCTGACCAACTGAAGCAAGCCCAGATAACACTGCCTACAGAGGCTTGTACAGTGGCCACTATGCATGATGGGTAAATCACTTCATGTGCTTCCACTTTCATCCTGACCTCATCAGACCACATGACCTTTTTAAATTGGCTCCAAAGTCCAAATTTTTCTGAATAGTCTTGGTTTTCTTATGGTCACACAGCTGTGTGTGTGTGTGTGTATGGAAATGCTCTTACTTTCACTATTAAAACATAGCTCTGGTTTTTACTGTTGATTTATTTATTTTAATTTTTTTGGCCATGCAACTTCATCCAGGTTTTGATGATGTGTTGAAATGATCTTTCACACTCTTTTACATTTTATCTCTGTAGTTGTTTTCTTTGCTTAATGCAGCCCAATAATTTGAACCTTAGGAAATGGCGGTGGTTTTTTTTCTTCTTTTTTTTTGGTCAGGTAGTGTATAATTGACGGTGAGTAAATGAAAAAAAAACATTCTGCAATTTTAAATAAAATAGCCCTAATGTGTATGCACGCGTGAGTGTGTGTCTGTGTGTGTCTCTGTGAGAGAGAGAGAGAGAGAAAAGAAAAGAAAAGCAGGAATGATGGACATCTGGAGTACGAGCACATTCTCCCCAGTCCACCTGATGCCTTTAAGGGGAAAAAAAGAAAAAAAACCTCAGAAGCTCTGGTTTAAACCCAATCCTGGTCCATCTGCACCTTCTCTCACACACACACACTCAAAGCAAACTTGAAAACAGTAACAGAAGAGGAGGAGGAGGAGGAGCTGGGAGCTCACTTTCAACCCAGAACCACTTGTCTAAACATGAGTACAGATCTTTCCCTGTCAGCGGCCATCGAAACCCCTCAGGACCCCCGAGCCTTCAGAAGCAGGGGGTCCGGGTTAGAAGTGGCGTCCTGCGGCGAACATTACAGCCCCGTTCACTGTTACACGTCTCGGGAGGACAGAGGTGGGCTGGGATCAGAGGGTCTCCTGGAGCACACGGTATTCATTCCACTTTACTCCCCTTTTATGATGATTAAACGATTAAACAACATGACCATGCTGCTGCGCAGTAAAGCAATAACAAGCTCCTGAATTTAAGATCAGGGATGCGATTGTAAAAAATATTCTTTAAAAAAAAAAAAAAAAAAAATATCATATCATATCATGTTAGTCATCAGCTGGTTATTGACCAGACCGGGAGCCGACCTCAAATCTGCAGTCCTCTTTGATGGACGGGAGCGCAGGCGGAGCCGGTCCTCGGCTCGGGGAAACGATAGTCCTGGACGGAAATGACATTTCGCACGGGTCAACTGTGCACAGCTGATCCAGGATCAGAGGCTGCCTTTAAACCCCTGAAATCCAATTACACGGACGAACGGGGGGATGATCCCGGATCAGCACAGGTCCTCCGAGCACCCTGATCCATATGGACCCTCGAGGGCCAGGAGAGAACGTACAAGGTGTGCAAACACACACTGACTGAGTGACATGTCAGGATCCGCCTTTATTCCTATGATTTATTCCTCAGCAGATAGAGGGTCCAAGGAGACAATGGACAAATGCGTGGACAAAAAAAGTGAGAACTTTAATCAGGGTGCCAATCCATCTCAGGACACACACACACACACTACAGGCAATCTGGGAACGCCAATTAGCCTCATCTGCATGTCTTTGGACAGTCGGAGGAAAGCAGAGTACCCGGAGGAAACCCACCGAATCCTAATTCTTGAATGATGATGATGACTGCTAGAACCTGAGAAAAGTGGACACACTCACTGTGTAGCTGCGTCCAGAGCGGGTTACACGCAACACGTGAGATGCTTTGTCCAGCTCCACACACAGCTCCCAGTTCTTCCTCTCCTGAGCGGTGTTAGAGACTCTGCCAAAAAAAGAAAAAACACACAGAAACCAAAAATGATATACTGTACACAACAACAGGTCAATGCAAACACTAGACGGATTATGGACACATAAGTGTCTTACGGGCAGTTCCATGCAAATGTCAACTATAAAAGAAAGCACAGGTATCAAACGTAAACACTGACTAAACTAAAAAAAAGAACACTTTCAAGAAAACTTGAATTCTATCATAAAGGTTTGTCTGTTTATTGTCACGTCCATAACACAGATAAATTTTGTGAACGCCATTAAAGGTGATGTAAATTAATTTACTGATACTAAGCTTGTCCATGCTTTAAGATGGATGGATGGATGGATGAATGGATGGATGAATGGATGGAAGGATCTCAAAGGGAAACTGTAATATTGCAGAAGCCAGATCAAAGATTATACAACAACATAAAAGCAACAAGGTGTAGAAGAATATTAAGGGCAGGTGAAAATAATAAAAGGCTTTCTGTTTCAGTATCAGTGTCCAAATGTCAAATGCATTATGCAGGAACCGCCCTTATACAAGGGTCAGTCGAAAATGATCCGCAATCCGGTTATATTAAAACTTGTGTCGGTCGCACATTTTTTCGTCTTATCAGCGTTCAAGGCCACCGTCTCTCCAGTCACCGCTGTGCAGGTGTGAACGTGTTACATCAGTTTATTTGTAATGGACCCCCCACTTGTGATTTGCACAAAAAAAGAACAGCGTGCAGTGACCAGTTTTGTTCAGGTCTGATGGCGTACCCGGTGCCGAAACGACTCGCAGATAAGCGTTAACAAGAGCAATTGGATATCTGCAAACAAAATTTGAACCGATACTCTTGGGAAGGTGAAAGTTTCTTAAAGAGAATCATTACTGGTGATGAGACACGGATTCATCACTACGAGCCTGAGAGTAAACGACAGAGTGTGGAACGGAAACATCCTCAATCACAGACTGGGAAAAAAGTTTTAAAAAAATAATAAAAAGTCAACCATCAGCTGGAAAATTGATGCTTATAAATTTCTGGGATTCTCAAGCACCAGTATTGGAACGTTATCAGGAAAAATGTTCAACAATCAGCAGTGCTCGTTACAATGAGACGCTTATTAAAGATCTGAAGCCTAAACTTCAGATCAAGCCCAGAGGACTGATATCCAAGTGCGTCGTGATCTTCGGCCCACGCTGTCGACACTCTGCAAGAACCTCGTTTTGAGGTGTTAAAGCCTCCTCCATATAGTCCTGATCTCACTCCATCTGACTTCCACCTGTTTGCTCCCCTGAAAGCAGCCCTACTAGGATGAATATTCACTTCTGATAAAGAAGTCAAGACAGCGGTGCACTTGTGCCTCGCAGCTCAGACTAAAAAAAATTTTTTTTTTAATGAGGGAATACGAAAGCTTGTTGACTTAACAGAAGGACAAAGTGTATTGGAAGGCAAGGGGATTATGTCAGGGGATGATTTTTTTTACTCATTATATTACGTGATACAACCCATAAACAGATGAGATACGAGTAGCTGAGTGAGGTAATGGGTTAATAAGAGCTCCTATTTCTGTGGAAACTGTGGGAAAAGAAATATCACAGGGATGACCTGAACTTTAGAAAGTAGAGATATTCATCATATTCTACATTATTAACATAAAGTTAGGAAAAAGTCGGTGTATATTTAAGCACACTATATGCGATGCGTACATTTACTTCTTTGTCCTATTCATCCCTAGTTTCAGATTATAATAATCTCTATGATGTTTTTATGAAGTTTTACACACCTGCACCTTTCAGCAACCCTGAAAACCACAACCGTTCACTCTTTACACAACTTCTTACAGAAAGAAGTTGCGGTTGTCCCACAATATCAAAAATTGACAATAATCATTCTGTGAGCGAACCCTACTGAGGCGTCAAACGTTGAAGACTCTGTTCATTCAATAGTCTTTTTAAAGGTGTCTCCCACATTACAGGTAAATATTAAATATATCGTAAGGGTGCCTAAAAAAAAATCTTTCGCAACCTTTTAAAGGAGTTTTATGTTTTATTTAACTATTGATAAAGTATATATACAATCTATAGTGTCTTAACTTAGAGTGCAAGCTCACTTCTTCTCACTTCGTTCTAATGTTGGTGCTCACTGTACAGACGCTCCCGGATATCAAAGGACAAACTTTCACTTTAACACAGTTTATCTCAATAACAAAAGAAGCAGCACACACACACACACACACACACGAAAAAAACTGTGTCTGTCCCCTGCCTAATCCTTCCTCCCTGACTTCCTGCTTACAGAATGGCAACCTTACTGATGCTGGACACATGTAGAGCCAGAACACACACACACACACACACACACACACACACACACACACACACACACACACACACATATACATAGACACATCCAGCAGACACAGAGGGCATTGTGTGATTGACAGCTCCTCTGTTACGAGATCTAAAGTAAATCAATTAGTGGGAGAGGGGTTTTTTTTTTCCACGATGGTGGGCTGCAGTCACTACAAAGGGAACCACACACACACACGCACGCACACGAATAACTTTAGAAAACGATCAGAAAAAAAAGTGGAGGCAGGGGAGAAGGAGAGGGAGAGATGTTTGGACAGATGGCTCGGAGGAGCGTGTGTTTTTTGGCCGGTCCTACAAATCTCAGTGAAAATAATGAAACGTTTAGTAGAGTCAGTAACACGGAGAATGTCGCTGTGTGTAACCGTATCCATATTAGGGATCGGGAGTCTGATCTCCAGCCCAGGATAGTGTTAAAGCAACAAAACACGGTGCTGATGTTCATAAGATGAGCATGAGGGAAAAAAAGTCCAAATAGGAAAAAAAAAAAAAAAAAGAAAGAAACCTGTGCTTGGGATTTAATAAACCTGATCTCTGTACACACATGTTCTACTCTACATTTATTTACAGCCTTAAGAGGAGTTTCTGTTCAGCTCCTGAACGCCTCACCTCTCACCCTCTGTCAGATCCTGATCAGAAACATTGAGATACGTTAAGCTTCGTTATTAAGTCACTTCCCGTCACTGACCTCAGCTGTCCCAGGAACTTCTGCGAGCGGAGCTGCGTCGCTACGTACAGGGCGGAGGCCGCGGCCAGGAGCTCGCGCTTCTCGTCGGCCGTCAGCGGGTGACCTTTGAACCCGTCGGGGTAAACCTCAGGTAGGAAGTTGGTGCTGATGTCACCTGAGATGAAACGCGGGTGAACGATGATCTCCCTCAGGAGAGGAATGTTATGGGTCACACCTGAGAGAGAGAGAGAGAGAGAGAGAGAGATGGAGAGACAGAGAGACAGAGAATTTAGAACTTAAATGATGTTTAAATTAACACTGAGAGAGATTAATACATCACATGGACACAATGTAAGTGTCGTCGTATTGCTCTTATTTGCACCTTTGCACGTGCACTTCATGTTGTCTTTGTATGAGACTTAGATGGTTTTGGTTAATTCCTGGTGTCAATTTGGTTTGTCTTAGCTAGTCAGCTAACTGGATGTCTTAATTAGCTAGTTCGTTCTGTTAATTTATGTTGGACATCTGTCACACCCTGGTCCTGGAGGAACGCTGTTTCAGTTCTCTGTGACAATAAAATCCTACTCGACTTGAAAAAAAAAGAGAGAGAGAGAGATAAACCTCTGATGACGTAGTTATCCAGCGCATCCTCCATCCTCTTCAGTGCCTCAGCTCTTGTAGCTCCGTAACTGACCAACTACACACACACACACACACACACACACACACACACACACACACACACAATTATAATTTGTAAAACTTACAACACCGTCTCAATACCATCTAAATAAACCTTCTTACTTTGGAGATCATGGGGTCGTAGTAGATGCTGATGTCACTTCCTTCTTGAATACCGCTGTCCACACGCACCTGGAGAGGAAAAGAACAAAGAAAATGAAAAAAGCAAAAAATTAAAAAATTAAAAGACACATTTAGTATCGAGACAGACTATTGAGACTAAGTGAAATCTTCAAAGCTTCACCTGCTACTGTAGAACATACAAGTTATCATAAATGGCTAAAGAAAAATGACATGATATGATTAAAAGGATAGAAGGATAGAAGAAGAGACAATTCTTAAAGATAATTATTTATTCGTGGAGGTGCTATAAAGAACTGTATACACGTCACTTTAAACAAACTAAAAGCTCATTTGCACTCCTCTTATCTGCACTGTTCCACCATATCAAACCCCTCTGTCATGTTATCTGTCCCTTTTTGCAGGACAGTTAGTCATTTGTCTTACCACTGTGTCTTATTTTGTGTTATTTAAGGTGTTTTTTTTTCTTTCTGTACTTAGTGTTGTTTGTAAGGGAACTGAATTTCAGTTCTCTATATGTAAATGCACTGTACACGTAGCAGAATCGAGAATAAAGTTGACTTTGTCTTTTTATTTCGTTCGTTCAGACTTGCTTTGCAGGTGAGTTTTGGGTGTTTTCACATTAGGCACGACTGATTTTGACGGTGCTCGGGAGTGATTGCTCCCAGGCTGGTCAGTGTTCACACCGTTTTTTTTGTGTGCTCTGTTCTCGGGTACGCGTGTGCATTTACGCTCCGATACAGCAGGTGGCAGAAAGCACCTAGTTGGTTTGCGAGGAACCATTTACACAAGTGAAGAAGAGAACAAGGACGTCAACTTTCGCTTTGTCTAATATTGTTGATATTTTGATGGAAAATGTCGAGAGCAATGCTTTTGTGTGATTTCCTACCGTATCAGCTCCATGGCTGTGCAGGTCAGAGGACGAGACTGGCACGAGATTGGAGAATGACGTCGCGCCTAAACAGCGATCTAATTCCGTTTCTTGGTTCCGTATCTGATTCGATCCCAGCCCGAGTACGCCGTATCTGTAACGTTCTCAAGACCACGTTTTCCTGCACTTTTCCCGAGCGCAGAACGATCGTGTTCTCACTGATCAAAATGAACCGGACTTTCAAGTGTCCTCTGAAACGATCCCCAATGTAAAACCGCTCTCGAACACCAATCCTGTCTTTTTAATGCATTTTGCTTAAATATACATTTATTGCGAACATAAAACCACAGCAGCGCAATGACGAGCGCTAACGCTAACAGAACGACAACGATCTCTGAAGACGAAATGTGGGCCGGCGTTACGCAACCCAAATATAACCCAGTCAGCGCAGCACTCACTGACACAGCGACGGTGGAATTTATCGGAGAAGACAGACCCGCGTCCCGATCAAAGAGTTTTACGACGTCCTGGGGAAGTCCGGTTTTATACAATATGGTTATATAAAGTCTTCTTTAATGCATATTTTTCGCCTTTATTGTCAAGAACAAACGACAGATGAGGAGGACAATAGCGAATTTCAAAGCTGTGCTATTTTCGGCCTCACACCACAACAATACAAGACTAGTAAAAATGTGTGTGTGTGTTCCTGTCCTCGACAGCGCTTGCTTTTTTTACACTATAGAAAGAGAGAGAGAGAGAGTTAAATGTTCTGGTGTACCTGCTACAAGAGGCAGAGCCATTCGTCACACTATAAATACCTTGATACTAATTACTATTAATAGGGTATATTAGTGGTTAAATGAGTATAGACACACATGAAACACACACACACACAGGATGGCCTGAGCTCTGGTATCAATTACATGTTTACTTTCGAGGCAGGAAAGCTGTAAAGAGGCGAAACCCCCCACAGTCTCGGCTTCAAAGCACATCTGAGCTGTGAGCATCCTGACCAAACACACCAGCTCACAGATGCTCCACACACACACACACACACACACAGCTAGAATCCTGAACGGACATGAGCGCGGGATATAATCTGAAGCAGTATGTGAGCTATAATCCTGTTCAGCATTGTACTGATAAAAAAAACAAAAAACGATTTGTTAAGAAGACAGCTCTAGATTTTATTTGAATGTGTAAGGAAGATCATTCACGTGAATCATCTTTTGACATTTGACAGCTTTCACTCGTATAACTGCTGAGAGTTACTGCACTTTTTAGATACAATTTTTGTTTGGAGTGTTTTCTCCCCAAACATTCACAGCATAAACATCACCGTCAAATGAACTGAATAACACTCTGATCATCAATTATATAAAAGTAAACGGATGACGGGAGCATCGGCACCTGAGGAACGACGCCCATCAACGCCCATGGGGTCCGGCTCAATCCCACAGAACACCAATGAAGCGCAAATCGCAGAGAAAAGTTAGTGTATAACAACCGGTGCCACAGGACACACCCACAGGCCCTGCACAGCCACACCCCTCTGTAAGGGGCCCAGAGTCGCCCTGGCAGCATTAAGGGGAACCTGAACTGAACCTTGAATCTGAAATGAAACTTGTGAGCAAAGTCACGAATTTCAGCTTCAGTTCAAAAGGGTGACATGAACAATTCAGAAATTAGAGGAGCCATTTTCATACACTCCCCGTCTCCATTTATTTATGAGGGGGCTCATAAATAAAGGAACAAACTAACATACACTACCAGTCAAACAATTCCATGGTCCATCGTGATTATTATTGAGATGTTTCTGCTACTTATGATCTGTAAAGCCTTTATAATATGTCTAGTCTGAGGTGCTGGTTGTTAATTGGTGATTTCTGAGGTAACTGGTGACTCTAAATGAACTTCTCCTCTGCATCAGAAGGTAAGTTTCGGTCTCGCTTTCCTGTGAAGGTCTTAATGAGAGCCGGTTTCATCAGGGTGTTTGATGGGTTTTGGAAATGCACTTGACACAATACTGTTCTTGCAAGAACTACTCCAGAACAGCTGACATTCAAGTCTTAAAATAACAACTAGTTGTTGTTGTGACTTGATTACATAATTCCATACGTGTTATTTCATACTTTTGAATTTTGAAAAAAAAGAATCCAGTATCCAGTTGAATCTAGAATGTAGAATAAAAAAAAAAAAAATCCAAACTTGTGTCTAGACATTGTGACTGCGTGTAAGGGCTGATTAGCAGGTTTAATGTAGGTATACCTAATAATATGGCCGAGATTAGTACAATTTGACATGAGGCAAACGTTGCATACTTACACCAGCGAGGTTCACTGGCTCCTCGTACTGACACAGTCGACCGATGGAGGGGAGCCCGAATGATTTGTAGGGATCCTTAAAAAAATAAATAAATAAATAAATAAAAAACGAGAATATTTTTCCAAGATTATAACAAGTCTAAAGTGTTAATCTTTCACTGCAAATGAAGAAGGCGTAGCTTATGTATCTGTCAGTGAAGGAGGCGTGGCCTGTGCATCCATCAGTTCCACGGTGTGATTGGATTGCGTACCTCGGCGTAGACTCGGCTCTCGATGGCCCAGCCGTTAATAGGGATGTCTTCCTGTTTGTGCTGGAGCTCATAACCCTTGGCAACTCTGATCATCTGTTGCACCAGATCCAACCCTGTGATGCACTCAGTGATGGGGTGCTCCACCTGACACACACACACACACACACACACACACACACACACACACACACACATTTACTCATCAATCCTCTGCATTCAGGAGCTGTTCAGCTTCACAAGTGTGTGTACAAGTTCAAGTCTCTTTAGGAAACACATACAAACACTGACCTGGAGGCGTGTGTTCATCTCGAGGAAGTAGAAGTTCTTCTTGGAGTCAACCAGGAACTCAACAGTGCCTGCTGACGAGTATTTAACAGCTCTCGCCAGAGACACGGCTTGTTCTCCCATCGCACGCCGGGTGGCCGGGTCCAGAAACGTGCTATAAACACACACACACACATTACAAACTCTCATACAGTATTATTAGATTATACTGCATATTTAGTTTTATCTGATCGTAGCGGATGCAACACGCTTAGTGGTGTAGTGGTTAGCACTGTCACCTTGCACCTCCAGGGTCCGGGTTAAATTCCCGCCTCTGTGTGCATGGTTCTTTCTGTGCTTGGTGGGTTTCCTCTGGTTTCCACCCACAGTCCAAAGACACGCAGATTAGGCTACCTGGCGTTCCCAAATTGACCATAGTGTGGGTGTGTGTGTGTGTGTGTGTGTGTGTGTGCCCTATGATGGATTGGGGCCTTGTTCAGGGTGTACCCCGTTTCGTGCCCTAAGCCTCCTGGGATAGGCTCCAGGCCCCCCTGTGACCCTGAATACAGGATAAAGCGGAATAGACGATGAGTGAGTGAGTGTGTGATCATGACGCAAATACAACCTCATACACACTTTATCATACTGTACATCGTTGTGTTTCTCAATGACGCTAACAAGAATTAAAAAATTTAAAAAAATAAAATAAAAAAAAACATATGGGCAATACTAAGTACCCCCTTACTGCTTACACACACACACACACACACACACACACACCTGGGTGCCTCCTCCACCACTTTCTGGTTGCGTCTCTGGATGGAGCACTCTCTCTCGTTCAGCCACAGAGCATTTCCATGCTTATCAGCCAAGACCTGCACACACACACACACACACACACACACACACACACACACACACACACACATACTATTATACACATAATGTAAACATGATGCTTTGTCAGTTCTGCACTGCAATACAATTAAAATGTAATGGACGTGTAAGTCATGCACAATCGTTTCTACAGACGTATGTTTACATTTTATTATGTTTGTTCTGCTAAACTACATAATGTCATTTGAATTGCACTATATCATCATCAACCTTATAGTGTGCAGCGTTCTCACAACTGTAAAACATTAATAATGTGACCACAGTGATGCACTCACAGTGCAGCCGAATGTGCTATGAATTTAAACAAACACCCTTGATTCCTACAAATGAAACGTGACTGTATTGCATCTAAAATCTCTTTCCTTAACCACATTCTTTATATATTAAAATAACTAATCTTGGCGAAGAGACATAAAACATATCAGAGGGGGACAAAGATGGCCTCCAGCACAACATTATAGCGCTCGGTTACACAGTGCGGTTTTATTCATGTTTATAGAAGACACTAAAATCAGACATTCATGAGTTTGTGTGACATTAATAAAAAAGCTGGATGTGGTTTGAGGCAGGGAACATTTTTTCTGTAGTTTCTTGACGGCTGATCAACTACGTTTGGCTGAATTACTCCATTGCGTCTCGATGGTACACAGTGTTTAATGAGGATTAATTAATGAATTTAAACCCCTTAAGAAACTAAATTGACTTTACTAGGAAAGACGATGATATCCACCAAAAAGGGTCTGATTTAACATCAGATTATAAACATTCACCTGGATCTCGATGTGTCTCGGATTATCGATGTACTTCTCAATCAGGAGTCGATCGTCTCCAAAACTGGACGCGGCCTCCTGGGAGGAAAAACGAAACCCTTCCCTAAGGAGACAAAACAGGAGGCCAAGTTTTCACACTTTTCTACCGATCTGAAGCCATAACAAACAAAACAATAAAGAGATATTGTCTTGATTAGAGAGATACTTGGACTAAGGCGACAGACGAGTACAGATCTGGTTCGGTTTCCTCACACCTCCTCGGACTGGTCAGGTGAAGCAGTGCTCGAAGACTCAACAATGCAACACGGTGACCGTATCAAAGCCGACGTCTTATCAGTTTAAGATCTCTTTAATCTCACTTCACTCTTACCTTCTGTCACATTTTCGTGGTTTGAGATAAAACCCAATTTACAACTCAAACAAAGACATGACTTCTCCTCAGAGATAAGGAACGCCGTTAGAGGCGTCCTCGTTTGCTCAGAGTTTTATCAGAGTCTGTCTCCAGAGGCTGAGGGATATAAGAGGACGGCGTCATGGCTTCACTAACAGCATGTCTGAAAGGAGCAGACGGTATAAACCGGGTTATGTCCTGCTCTGGGACAGCAGACTAGCCAAAGAGTTTGACTTTACTGGGTGTTTATACGCTGTGGGAAAAACTCAAGCTACAAATCAAGCCGTAAACACACATCAGGCAAAAACGCTGTAAAATAATATCATTTGAGGATGAGACTTTGTGCACACTTTATGCTCTATTAGTCCTCTGTAAGAAAAAAAAGCCATTAGGAATAAGTAACTTTAAACACACACTGACTGTATACGAAAAAACTTTTCTAAAATGTATTCAACCAGTTAAAAAAAAACGTAATAAAATGCTTTTTCGTAATAAAATATATTTTAGTTAATCATTTTAATCTTCCTAAATCAATTCATTCAATTTTATTTACGTAGAGCTTTTAACAACATCATTCTCACGTCAAAAATCTTATAAGTAAATCAGTAGGTTAGATGTTTCCGGCTTCTACTATAAACCAGACATTTTATGTTTTTAATTCAATATTTATTTTAACACCAAGTTTAATTTAGAACCAAAAAAAAAACAGAATCTAACAGACAACTAAAATAACTAAATATAAAATGTTTGACAATCTAAAAAGAAATAAAAATATTCACAACATAAATTTTACCTATTTTATAACAAATATTTGCAATAAAAACTTTGAAAAATCTTATACATTTAAATATAAATACTAAAGTAAAACCATGTAAAAAAAATGAAATAAAATAATTGCTTAATTTTTTTTAAATGATCAGAAAGAAGTGCTGCGTGAATCAGAAATAAACATCTTTTTTTTGCATAAATTTTATATTATAATTATTTTGCAAATTTTTCAGGCAAATTATGAACTAATTTTATACAATTTCATAGCATTTTATCTTTTTAAAAAGATTTTTACAATTCTAAACGTTTAATCCTTAAAATCTCTAAATCTTTCACCCTAAATCGATTATTTTTTCACTTTTTCATGAATAACATTTCGAGTGGACTTCTAAACTCTCAGCAAATTAAAGCCATGGTGCGCTCCCATCTATAACGGTCATGTTTAAAATTCTGACCAGAGGGAATAGCGAGACTTTTTATTAGTGCAGTTGTACTTTTTTATTATTATTATTATTATTATTATTATTAGATTTTATAATTTAGTCCCTTAAGTGACATGGGAGGGGAAAAAAGGGACAAAACAAGAGAAAAAAAAGTATATAGAATAAAAAA
>JAOVVA010000028.1:10135622-10147802 GCA_028565275.1 Leiocassis micropogon | reverse complement strand
ATACCATAATATACAACATTCACCATGGTACTTCAGGTACTTCGGTGGGTACCGTTGTAGTACTATGCTATGTACCACCTCACTTTGGTGAATACCAGGGTACACATGTATCCAATATTTATGCCCACTTCTGGTTTGGTACAGTACATACAGTAGAATATTGTGCTAAATTTTAGTAGCCATTGCGCTACCCAGTAAGAACCATGGTATTCACCAAAGTACCGTGATACATACTATGTGCTATACTAAAGTATATGTACCAAAGTATTAGGGATGGGACTCATCAGTCACCACCCGATACAGTATCACGATACCTAGGTGTCGATTTGATTCAATTTGGGGTTACAAGATGTTTAACCTTTTGAAAAATTAAAAGTTTTATACCTTAGCTTTATTTAACAGCTTCACTGAAGTTAAGTAATTGAGGAAATAAATGTAGCCCATTACTTATAACATTAGTTTTCTCACTTAAAAACCAAAGAGTTTCAAATACAAGAGTTTAACTCTAAATTTCAATTAAATTAAACAAAAAGCCAGGTTTTTACTAAGCAGCAGTATGTATTTCTCTCATCCGCCATAATTATTTCTAAATATAAATATTAGCAAATAATTCACTCTTACCACACAGGATGCCAGTTTGTGAACAGTTAAACACAAAGAGTGAACATAAATAAGTACCGTGGTACTAACCACCATGGTAGAAATGTCTTATGGGGAGGGTCGACCTTTAAACCTGTAATTTTTCAGTTTTGTTTTTTTTTGTGTATCCTAAAAAGAAATCTATTTCCCCATGACCATATTCAGATAAGACACAACGATCAGATCACACTTGGATGCTGAAGTACAGTATATGCAATAATCTCCTATAAACAGTTGATATCAAGATGTTTCTGCTACTTATGCTCTGTAAAACCTTCATAGCAGATCTTTGCCATTTCTTTCTTTAGTTGGTCTTGCTTTCCTGAGAAGGTCTTCATGAGAGCCAGTTTCATCATGGGGCTTGATGGGTTTTGCAAACGCACTTGACAAAACTGTTCTTCTAAGAACTGTTCCAGAACAGCTGACCGTCGTCTCTTAAAATAACACCTGCCTGTTGTTGTTACTTAATTACCTAAAGCCATATGTGTTATTTCATAGTTTTGAAATCTTCATCTGTAAGGATACTTTTATTTAAAAATCCTTAAATAAAAGTATATTTTAAATAATCCATTAATAAATGAATAATACTGAACTTTCACATCAAACACGCTGCTTTTGAAAACAGTTTGCAAAGAATGACTTATAAAGAGACATTGCACTCGTACAATCTCAGAAAAAAAGAGTGTCAAGTCGTGATGCATCATATCCCACTGCTATTATTCAAATTTTTCACGTACTAAAACATATTTTACAGCTGTTTTATGTTACAAAAACGATGATTTGTTGGTTTAAAAAAGCCGGTGTAATCCGTTGAACTGAGAGACTTCATCCTCTGACCCTTTTGGCCATTCGGCTTCTATTTGGCATGTAAATCATCATCTCACCTTAGCCCTCATACCTTTAATTAAATTACTCCAGGGGGCCGTGAGGTGTTAATTACAAAAACACAGAGAGTGTGAGAGAGTGTGTGTGTGTGTACAAAAGATCAGCATACAAGTGGCTCATTCTAACTTCAACTCTAAAAAAAAAAAAGTCATTTGAATATTCGCCTCTTAAGCCCTCTCTCTCTTTCATTCATGATTCCTTTTCTCGACGAGTTATAAAGCTCATACTCATACGCTACTCACCAGCCTCCGAGCAAACTCTTTATTCTCTGACAGGAAGCCGTAGCCCGGGTGGACCTGGGTGAGCAAAACAAGGATGGATAGATAACGGTGTAAATAGATAACAAACTTGATTTCTTGTACAGATTAACTTTTTTTCATTCACACACACTCACAGCTTGAGCTCCTGTGGTTCGGATGGCATCCATGATGGCGTCCATGTTAAGGTAGCTCTTATTAGTCGGGGCTGGACCTACACACACGGCCTCGTCCGCCATCTTCACGTGAACCTGAGGGGGAAAAAAACACAAACACACACATGTACTAAAAACTGTATATGTTTGTTACAGGTGGTTACAAGTTTGTTACAGGCTGACACACAAACACGCAGACAGACAGCCCATTAGGAATCGTGTCTAGGTAATGAAGTGACAGACGTCACCTAGGGGAAGCATTAACGACGTCAACTGCATCAACGGGAAAGCGTCAAAAAACACTCTCTAACTAGCTGCCGCCTTTCACGGCACTGCACTTAACACGCAAACGCTAGGGAAGAGACGTCGCGGCGCGCCGCTCAAGTGTCGTCCTGCAAGTCGGGGTCAAGAGCGATGACCTCTCGGGGTCTCCACGGAGAGTCGAGTTTTCTCAACCCCATCAGAACTGATTCGAGTCGTTAACGGTTATTAAAGCCTGCAATGAGTTAGTCTGGGCGTAAGTGCAGTGAAAACACTCAACAGGAGGGCACTCGAGCCAGACTCGGGTGTCAAAGAGGGGTGAAAGCAGAGCTCGGGTGATTACGGGAGGCCCTGGTGGGATGCGTTATTAGAGAGAACATGCAAATTCACTATTGGCACAAATTCCTTGTCCACACTGTTGAGATTGGATATGACGTACAGTATTATTCAATTTTCCATCCTAAGCACTGCACTGAGGGAGAATAAATTACAGCAAGCATGCCGTTCCCACAGCAACCAACATTTTAACTAATACTTGCACTTTTTACTCGGCACATTTACAAAACTGTTTAAACCAGGCAGCATCGAGAAATTCTGTTTCAACCCTCTCGCAGCCTCTACAGCCTCAAGGAGATCACCAAGAATCAGTACTCAGTTCAGTTATGTTTTCTTAAAAAATATATTTGTAAAGCTCAGTGATCGGATCTCTGCAATGCTGATCAGACACTTCAGGTTTGCTTCTATTATATCTTCATTTGTCAACACCAGGGGATATCAGACTAATATTCTGAATCTTTCTGGATGGAGACACATCATCTGAACCTGAAACATAGCTAAAATGAGATACGGGTATATGAGATAAAATGTTTAAAAAGTATTTGCCACAAAATCTGGGCTATTTTTTTGGTGTTGTTGCCCAAATAGGGCAAATACTTTACATGTTCACCAACCAAAAAAGTGGGAAAAACATGCAGCTCTTTGTAAACATTAATTAAACTGAGCAAAATAAAGTGCACCCTAATGCCAAAAAGCGTGATAATCATGGTGATTCAGCAACACTGTGGGTCCTTTTTTTTTATTTTATTTTTTAGATGAGGCTGTGAATATGATGTCCTACATTAGAAAACCTGCTATGAGGTCTGTTTAAAGTGCTATGACTTTTTCCACCTCGTAAGAGTAAACACGGCACGGCAACAGGAGACCAGTAATTCCATCACTTAAAATATAAATTAACCCAGAGTTTCCCATTACATAATCTCTAAAATCTCATGATTCACGATCAACTTCTCCTCAGTCAAATACTGAGAAAAATTTTTGCACTACTCAGTAACTGATCTTCATTTATACTGTATCCTGTGCTTTTCTAATCATTTCCACCACCATTGTATTGTGTTAATAAAGTACACTGTAGTTCACCCCCTTTTTTGTTTTTAACTAAATTACGATCACAAAACCCATCACGAATTCTTTCACGCTGCGGTCGTCCAGCCATCTGCATGGTCAGTGGTTTTTACAGAGTGCTTTAATCAGGATGCATGTGTCCTGTCTGTCTCCTGCCCTTGGAAGAGCTTCGTTCTCTTACACCATTTGTCTCAATAAACCCTGTTCTCCATCTGGCAGCGAGGGGAAAGTTCACCTTAGGCAGCGCACGATCGTCCTGAGGCAGGAGGAAACCAGGGTTTCCCTTCCCAACAACACACTAACAGCAAAAGAGATCATGAAAATTCATAGAATATACTGGAGATTAGAGCAGGGTGAGAAAAATCATGGCTTTTTTTTTTAATGAACACTGGTCGATCTTTAATGATAAGCTACGTATTTATGATATGCCATAAATGTTCTGTAAGAAATTGGGAAATTAATGGAGTAACTCAATACACGCCAATATAATACCTTTAATAATAACAATAATAATATTGCTTAAAAAAAAACATTAAAAATGATGCAAAGCATCTTTTAGATTGTATAAACGCAGAAAGATTAATAGTTATAAAAAGATTTCCCCTTTTTTTATTTTTAGATTTTGAATATGAGAAAGGCTGGCAGTAGAAACTTTTAAGTAATTATTTTAAATGATTTTACAGAACATTGTGTCTTAACTCAAACATTTTACAGTATAATTGTTCCAAAACTGTTACAGTTACATCATTATTATACTCAAACTGAGGAAAGAAACCATGTTTACAAGACAAATAACCATTAATAAACATTTTAATACAGACTGCCAACCCCCTCTGCTCACGAAAAGTCCAGAAAAAAATAAAGAAAGACCAACCCTAAAGCCAGCAAATATGGACTTCTAACCCAAAGTCCACTCGTATGCGGATCAAGCGCTCCCCTGCCGTTCTGTTTAAGGAGATCTTTATTTAAAAGCTCTTTAGAAGCATCTAATCAAATGCACAACATCACTCCTTCCCCCCACCTCCTTGCTTTTACCCCAAACCTTATCCCCTCCCCCGGTTCGGGGTTCGACAGCAGGGGGGACGGCGTGGACTTTGTGTGAAAAAGCCTTCGCATGCATATGGAAGAGGGGGATGAGTGACAGCCATCAGTCACGGGGGAGGGGGTAAAAAAAAAAACGGCGAACGGATGAAGAGAGCACGGAGAAGTGAAGGAACAGCAGCTTCCCCGCATGACTTGAACAACTGTTGCTAAAACCGCTTACCGCACTCGAGTCTACATCACTGTGCACAGCGACCGTCCTGATCCCCATCTTCTTACACGTTTTCATTACCTGAGGGTGAAAAAAACTAAGAGTTACAAACAACCATAGAGCAAGTGTGACATCTGGATCGGGTTCCTAAATATATTCCTGTGGCATATCAGAAAACATAATATGTGACTATAATAGATGTTAATTATTAAATCATACTATTCAGTATAGTGTAAAACAAACAAACAAACCATACAACCGTGTATATAAAATATAAATATATTTCTCAATATTAATAAACAATTCAGATTTGGGGCAAAATATGATGGGCATTCAAGTCAAACCGGGACTACTGATTGCTCAGAATAACAGAACACAGTTATGAAAGTAAACACTACTTTTATTTCTCTATATAATCCCCTGCTAATGCACACTAATGCACTTATGCCAGTGTTTCACTAGTGCTTGGATATCAATGTAAAAAGTTCTCTCAGTATGCCGAAGTAATGATCGGACTGCCTGTTCCACGTCTGAAACACTGGCCTCCCAGGAACTCCTTTAATTTCCCAAACGTGTCTTGGATCGAGGTGGCAATAACTCCTGTAACGAGTTCCTGTGCCGTGTAAGTGGTGTTGGTGAATAACGAGTGTGTGTACAGTTTCAACAGACAGACGCATCCCTTTCAACAAAAAGTTGGAGACAAGTTGATTGTCTGTCGATTTTCAAGGATCAGGGGTTCCACCTCGGCCTGGATCGTCGCACACGGATGTATAGACTTCTTTACACTTTCTTGTGCATCATTCAAATGTTTTACGGCTTGTTTTACTTCATTCACCAGTAACTTTATCACAAATCCCGGTTTGACTTGAACACCCCCTGTAATTAAACTCGAAGCATATTTTGTTTCGTTTTAAACCTGCCTTTTTGTATTTACACTTTTAATTATTTAAACAATTGACTTTTACCCAAAACGACATTTAATTACAACACAAATTAATCTCCTTTCAAATGTTTTAAGCTATTATTGTTAAATAAAATAAAAAAAAAAGTAATCAAAGCCGGGTACAGAACAATAAAAATACTTATGATGGAAGTTGTACTCTTTTGCTGCTTCTCTCTCCACTGTGAAGCGTTCAGAGTTGTGTTAAGCTTTTTTTTTTGGCATCAATATTTTTTTTTTTATTAATTAATAAAAATCACACATCATTACATAAGAGTGTGTTGGTGTTAAATGGCAGTGTACGTGTTCGTTATGAATTTAAGACTATACATCAATGTTGTAGTGACCCCACACCTGAAAGTGCCTGAGGAGCTCAACAACACACACACATACATACATACATACAAACACTTTCTTTCTGATAATTCGCACACAAACACACTGCACTTACCCTGCAGGCGATCTCTCCTCTGTTTGCGATGAGGATCTTATCAAAGGTCTGCAGGAAGAGAGCCAGAACACAGAGCGATTAGGACATTCGTTTTGACAACAAATCATTTGCCCATGTGTGTGTGTGTGTGTGTGTGTGAGCACTTTCTCTTCCCAACACTGAATCTTAGAAAATAATAAACGTGAACATTTATCATATAAAAGGTGTCCAAATTATTAGTCACAAATCATTATCAGTCTATCCATCCATTCATCTACCCATCAGTACATCACTCCATTCAACTTCTGTTCCACTATCGATCCATCCACAAATCCATTCATTTCAATTTATCCATCACAACTAACTACACAAATAACTCCCTCTATCCTTTCAGCTTGACTACTCATCCATTCTATCAGTCCATCTCTGTATCTGTGTATCTGCCAGTCCTCCTACAGTCAGAACACATTCATCTAACATTAATCTATCCATCGAACTATTAAACATTATTAAATATACAGTCTCTAGTCCAACTTTTCTAATCTCATCCACTGCTACAATTTAAACCACTCGTCCATCCAGGACCAGCGTCTATCCATCTGTGGCTCTGTTCGAATATTGTAACGATACATCAAGCATATCTATTCATCTTTCTATATAATCCATTCATCCATCTATCTGCAGTATCTGTTTGAGGATAGATCTATCTATCTATCTATCTATCTAACCAGGAGTTAGTCCATCCACCTACACATACTCTATCCGAGTCAGCCCAAAAAATTTATGCTCACTTCAGGAAAAGAAAAACTTGTATAAACATTTTAGTAATAAATTGAATGCTATAGAAATGTGTGTTTTGGAAGATATGTTGATATATGATAACACTGTGATATTAATTATATTATGATATACATCATGCTACTGTTCTTTTCCTGAAGTGTGTATACATTATTTTGGCTGACTCTGTATATTTTACCCGTTATCTAATTATTCTATGATCCTGCCAATCCATCCACTTCTACCGTATCTTTTTTTCACAAATTCATTCATATTTTGTTTGTTTGAATTAGGTTTTATTGCCATATCAGTGTCAAAGGCTATTTCATGGCAGACACATATTAAACATTCAACCGATTTATACAAACCAATATAATATAAAGTTATAGATATAATGTAAGGGATTTAAAAGGTTGTTTTTTTATTTTAACAAAAAGGATAAATAAATAAATAAATAAATATCACAATATAAAATGGCCTTGGCCAGAAGAACAAGATTTTATAGCTCTTTAGGTGCACTTTTGCTAGAAATTGTAAACATTTTTCTGGTTTCTTCTTGCAGTTTAAATTCTTTAAAGTTTGTTCTGGTAGAAATCGTCGTCTCACGGCATTAAAACTTGGGCAGATCAAAAAATTCATTCATATGAATATAAAAGTATCCAACCATTAACTATTCTATAGTCTATTCTTTCATCCATCCATCTATCTATCCATCTATCTATCTATCTAATCAGTATATTGGTATTTATATCGCTGGTCTACAGCAATTCTGTAAAAACCTCACCAGTCTTTTTCAAAACCGTCACAGTTGAGGCTTATTTACAAATCCAGGCCACTTAGTAAAAAGCTCACTCACTAATCTAAGCTGTACGCTGTAGCCTCCTGAGTAAACACACACTCACACACACAGAATTCCAGCAGTGATACCCTACAGTAAGCAAATGTGTGTGTTGCATTCCTAAATCTGTACCAAACCCCCCCCCCCCCCCCCGACCAACACACACATACACACGTACATACACACGTACATACATACATACACACATACATACACACAGACACACAAACACACACACACACACACACACACACACACACACCCCTCTGGGCACCGGCTGTTTGAAGGCAGCACATCAAAGCACCAAGATGCTGCCGTGTTTGTATTGGAGACTGGGCTGCTGGAAAAGTGTGTCCCAAAAAGAACCCGTGCCATGAGGATGAGCTCGTATGTTCTCTACTCTGACTATTCCCCGGACCGTTTCTTCAAACCTATTAGTGATCAGACCTGATCCTGGGTCTCTGAGTAGTACTGAAGGTGCTGAAGCTCACCTTCTCATCGAGGTTACACACCGTGGAGTAGCAGGCATGGCGGCTTATGAGCCAGCACGCGGGCCGCAGAGAGGCGAGCTGAAACACACAGTCATAAACAAAAAAATAATCATTTTTAAAGGTATTTGAATCTGTCATATTGCAAAATGTGTAACACTGGACATTCCATCATGCAAACGTAGTGATGTAATCAAGTAGTGAAGTTTTGCTTTAACACAAATGTAGCCAAGCAGCCAAGGCTAAGACTGGGTGACAAGAATTAATATTTAACACAACCGAATGAGTGATCTGATTAGATGAGAGGCATTCAACAAGTGATGATAATAGACAATAACAGCACTGGGATGTTTAACTATACGTATCACTCCATGTCAACGTGTACCAATAACCGCTAATTACACTAACTGTTGGTCACAGCATGGGTGAAAGTAGGTCTGTACAGACCAAGTACTAAGGGAAGAGCAGCTGCCTGCCAAAACACACATTTAAAACCAGTCACGGAGGCTTTTAAAGCAAGAAAACACATCTGATAGACAAACTGATGTTTAAGATGACATCATGTTAAGTGCCATCAGTCTGTGTTTGACTGATGGCACTTAGTAACCTAGTAACCCAGTGTAAGTATCTATCTAATGACAGAAACTTCAAAGCACTTTTGTAAGTCACTCTGGATAAGAGAATCTGCCAAATGCCTAAATCTAAATGTAAATGTCTACTTCATAATTGTGACTTCTAAGTTGCTCAAAATCGCCTCTGAACCATCCGTGTTCTTTTATTTAAGGTTACAAAGCTAACTAGCTTCTAACACAAGACTGAATCCCAAAAAGTCATGCAAGCCAGCACACAGGTTGATGCATTTAACTGCATTAAATGGAAAGTTAGTGCACAATATAGTAGCTGTCGCTTTAACAAACCTGACTGGATTCTGTTAATTATAACCACTGTTTGTCATTTTATTTCAAATAAACAGTGATCCTGGATCAGTCATATACCAGAATGAATATCAAAATACTATTAATAAAAAAAAATAAATAAATAAAAAAAGCTTAGACCAATAAAAACCATAATATGGTTGTAAAGCAGTGATGATTGGGCCCAAGCACCTGAGCCATCGCCACCCAGGTGCACCAGAAAAACAGTGGGGACAGTGGGCACATGCTTTTAAAGGGACAATACGCCATAGTGAGACATAATAACTAACGAAGTTATTAACCACTTTCTGGCACTAGTTTAAGACCTCACCACGGCTGAACCGTTTGATATATCAAAAATCCCTTCGCAATTTTGCATCCTCGATGTCTTGGCCCGGTTTGCTGGTGATGCTCGTATAAATCCCCTAGGAAGAGTATATCCAATTCTATTGGATGCGCTTTGCAAACAATCCAAAATAACTGACTCCCTGTTGAGAAGAGCCTAAGTCAGAAGATTGTCTAAGTGTTTACCGGGTTTTTACATGTTTACGTGCTAGTGTATATGATGATCTATGCAGAAAAATTTCCTTTAAAGGTCTCGGGCCACGCCCAGGGCCTTGCCGCTTAGGCGTCCTAACGGCAGCTGATTCCAACCTGTGTGCTGACTTTCATGACTTTTTGGCCAAACAAATGTGTTGATAATAAATGGTGTTTGTGGAAAGCCTAATATCACAATCGAGGTCATGCTGTTGTGCTGAATATCAGCACAAATGTGATGCCTTTGTTGATATTCACTCCCTCTCATAAGATACTGCTTTAACAAACAAATAACTGGGTGTCATTAATTATAAACACCGTGGTATTTTATTCCAGATGATCACTGATCCTGGATCAGTCATATACCAGAATAAATATCAGAATACTAATTTTTTTTTTTATATATATATTTAAAAAAATAACTTAGGACAATAAAAGCTATAATACTGAGTAAACACACCTTCTTGTGCACATTATGATTACGTCATTTAGGTCATGTGATGTGGACAGTTAAAAAAGGACAGGTAGCATAGAACAAGGTTAACGTGGAGCTCGTATTTACTAAAATGTTAATTTTTATGTAATTATATTTTCTGAGACACTGTTAAAGGAGCTGAAATGCAGTCGAGACTCTTATCTAAGCTGAGCCGCCTCTTTAAAAAAAAAAAAACAACTTGCTAGAAGTAAACAATATGCATTTCTAATTTGTGCGTTAAACATTCTGAAGGACTCAGACGCACGGCATAAAGGCCAAATCCCAAATACCGCCTTCTTATTTGCATAGTGCACTACGTACGTCATAGAATTGCATTGTCATAGCCTAGAAAACGTGCACTAGAGCAGGCATAAGAGCTTTATTTGGGACTGACCCTAACATTCGGCTAAAGCAGTTAGCCAAGAGCTTTTCTTCTGCAGCACAACAACATGTCGTGTTACTTAAAAAACATTCTGTATGACTTTTTAAAGCCGTGCTTTCACTATCACCTCTCTGGGTCTGTGTTTGTAAGAATGAGAATCACAGTCTCACCTTTACAGCGTGCAAGACTCTTTGAAAGCTTGGCGTTATCCTGTAAGCCGCCATGATGACCGGTGCTAGTGGCTACTGCGCATGCGCGAATCCAGGACGTAACCTACAGCAGCAGCGTTGGAGGTGTTTTCACTTCCAGCCAATCACCGTGCAGAGGAGTTATATCAGCAAATAATATCTATTATTTACTGTATATAATCCTGATGTGGATTTTTACTATAAAAAATAATAACTGTTATTATAGACAGTACCTGTAAACACAGTTTGAACACACCTTCTAAATCAATGTTTGTTAGTTTTTTGTGATTTATTTTATACATCCTAGAACAATACTAAAGATTTCAAAATTATGAAATAACACATATGGAATTATGTAATTAAGCAACAACAACAACAACAGTTAGGTGTTATTTTAAGACATGAAGGTCAGCTGTTCTGGATTAGTTCTTGCAAGTGGTATTGTCAAGTGCATTTGCAAAACCCATGAAGCACAATGATGAAACTGACCCTTATGAAGACCTTCCCAGGAAAGCAAGACCAAAACGTATATATGTGTGTATATCTAACCAAAAAGGGACAATACTTCTGTTCAAAGGAGATTATTGTATATTTTGAATGCCTTCAGAATTGTTATTGCGCTGTAGAAAAAAATAGAAATCTGAAAAGACTGTGGAATTAGAAGGCGTATCCAAACTTTTGACTGGTAGCTTATACTTTCATAATGTAGATTTTATTATTGTAGAAACCTATAATGTATAATGTAGGTTTTACAACTACAAATAACTATTTATATTTTACCTTAAAAACTTGTATTGTATTTGATATAAAATCATAATGCAGATTTTAAATATCCACAAATGTTTCTGATATATTATATTTTAATAAAATCTTAATGCAAACATTTTATATATAATTATACTACTCATATTTTATGTACTCACATGGTTATTTTAGTGTATAATTATTTAATTGTATTCATCATGCACACATTCATGAACCACGCACAAACCACTTAACCACTCAACCTCTAACATTTTGTTATTTTATGATATTTTATTTTAAATCATGTTATTAATAGACATGAATTAGCTTAAGTAAGAAGTGATATGCACATTCAGTTAAATGTAATTTTATAGATTTTGTCTATACATTTCCTAATAAATCCATACTACCTAAAATCTTTTTGCTGAGAGTTCATGTTTTAATATTTTCATTCAGTTATAAAGTACAGAACATAAAGTGGATTATATTACGTTGACATGTAGTAATAATTCAGGTATTTATATCAATTATTTATCAATTTATTAAGAAAGTGCAATTTTAAAGTTATACTTTGTATGTATAGTTTCACCTATTTATGTATATTTTATATGTATATA
>JAOVVA010000028.1:10105685-10135522 GCA_028565275.1 Leiocassis micropogon | reverse complement strand
TCTTTTAGACAAACTGACATTTTCAGGCGAAACTTTATACTTGTAGTTCTGTATTTACATTATAAATATCTAAAGTATTTTCATGCTTATTTGTAACTAAAAAAACATTTTTGGTTTTGTTTGTAAAAAGTAAGTAGACAACAAGTGTATATTTTCCTTTGGTGTGATTTCAAGTCAAGTCAAGTAGGCTTTTATTGTCATTTCAACCATATACAGTTTAGTACACAGTGTAATGAAACAATGTTCCTCCAGGACCAAGTGCTACATAAAACATGAATTTAACAACATAAATTAACAAACTAAGAAACCTGATTAGCTGGCTAGCTGAGAAAAGACAGATTGAAATGACAACATAAAATAACAACATAAATTAACAGAAAAACTAACTAGCTAATCTGGAGACCTAATTAGCCGGCTAGCTGGGACAAGACAGATTTACATTTAAAGTTAAACAGAGAACTATATACGTTTTTATACAAAAGAGACAACATAAAGTGCACATCCAAATATACAAACAAGAGCGACAAAGTGTCAATGCAACAACATGACATCACAATACAATATATATATATTTCTTTGTTATTAGATGTGAAACATAAACTAATGTGAAACATAAACTAATTTAATTTTTATGCTGCTGTACCCATACTGCCAAGTTTCTTTTAAAAAAGTTCTAATAGTATTATAAAACTGTTTAAATCTATAATATTAATATTAATATACATGTACAGTTTCCAACTGAATGTTGATTTTTCTCTGTTCAAAACCATTGTGTTTTTCAAGAAATATCTTGGGGTTTTATATTAAAAAAATTATATTTCATTACTAAAATTAATTAGATTACTTTTAAACAAAACATGAACACTCTTTTTTACGCATGTAATACTAGGCCACGCTGTTTTACTGAAATATTTTGCTTTCACTATTTTACAATATGCATGTTATAGGATATTGTTTAGGTCTTTGCTTTCTAGTAGAATGTTACACAATAACTTAGAAAAATAATTAGGCAACAGTTTATAAGCTACATTTTCTACAAAAAGAAAATAGGCAAGTGTATATTTTCCAACTTATCCTGGTAAGTTTTATGTATTAGTTTATTTATCCATTTATTTATTTATTATTTAGGTGAATGAAGCCTTTAATGAGCTCTTCAATATACATAATAGTTCTTTCTAATTTCATAACACAAGATACAAAGATCCACGTGGACAAATATTTAGAGAAAAACAAATATTTATTTCTTTATACGAGAAATACATCCTTCATAGTTTATAATACACAGTGGTTAATAGCATTCTTTTCACAGTGCAATACTGATAAACAAAAAAGCAAAAAAAGATAAACCTTCATTTATTTTATATATACAGTACATTTGACTCTGAATAGAATCAGAGATTTTACAGTGAACATTTTAATCGACAGAAATGACATTTTATGGAAAAAAATCCACAAATATTTTGGAAAAGGTGATGAACCATCAGTTGGAGGAATGAAAGTAGCATTATCATCACAGGAGGCATTAAAAACATCACAGAGAGGGTAGGTAATGAAACCTGTAATTTTCCATAACTTATCACAGGATGTGTTTATATTTTTTGAAACAATATCACAATATTTTAGAGGATTGTCTACATTATTGATCAGTGAAGTCCGGCTGCGTCCCTTTTTGCAGTTCTTGACAGTTTTGGTCACAAGCCTATGTGGAAAGAGTTCATAACGAGGTCCTACACGTACCACTCACTGAAGTTGGACGCTATGCTGCTGTGACTGCTGCTGTTCAGCACGGCAGAGTCCGGAGACATGCTGGTGCTCTGCGTCTCTGAACACGGCGAAACCAGACTGGACGACTCGTAGCCGGAGCTTCCGGTCGGCGAGGATTCGTTCACTGGACTGGACTGCTCGTCGTGAACCTGTCGAGAGAAAAAAAAAATCACACTGACCTTAGAGACAGCTTGATATGATTTTATTAGGCTACTAATACACATAGCATGATGCACAGCTGTGAACATCTGGTGTAACTCACCTTCATGTGTTTCCTCAGGGAGCTGGGATGTGTGTACGACTTGTCGCACAATTTGCACAGGTATGGCTTGTCAGACGTGTGCACATGCATGTGCTTCTTCCTGTCGCTGCTGTTGGCAAAGCGTCTGTCGCAGCCCTCGAACTCACACAGGAATGGTTTTTCTCCTGCAAAAAAAAATAAACAAAAAAAATGGTTAACTCTGGTGAACTAATAAGGAATGAGCCAATCCTGCCCCTCCTCTGCACCTATACACTCTAAAGCACATTTTATGGCTAGCACTCAGTCCTCAATAAAAAAGCGCAATTCACACCTACGTCCTATCTTTAGACCTGCTGTACCGCACACACGCATCTAAACACAAACAATGGCATCACGTAACCATGGAAATGGAGGATTAACACGTCGTCTCGCGCTTGCCGATGACCGGAAAAGCGCGCAGCTCAAAAGCGTGTGAAGTGACTCTCATTACATGTGTGTACACAAACCCGTGAAAAGTAATGGGAATGATTTTAGCCTTAAACAGGAAATCACTTTATGAGGCCTGGAACGAATTTTCCTAAATGCAAATGAATAATTAAACACGAACAACTGTGAAAACTAATCATGGTATAGCTTAAGAATAAAAGAACTGAATGGTGTATTCACCTGTATGCGTCCTCTTGTGTATTTTCAGGTTCTCGGAGCGCGCAAAGACTTTGCCGCATCCCGGGAACGGACACGCAAAGGGCTTCTCTCCCGTGTGCACGCGGATGTGGTTGACCAGTTTGTATTTGGCCTTGAAGGCCTTGCCCTCTCTAGGACATTCTTCCCAAAAGCACATGTGGTTGCACTGCTCGGGTCCGCCGACGTGCTCCGTGGAGACGTGCGCCACCAGCTCGTGCATGGTGCCGAAGGTTCTGCCGCAGCGGCGCTTCTCGCGCTCTGGCTCGAGCCACTTGCACACGAGCTCCTGCTTTACGCACTGCTGCCGGACGTAGCGGAAGAACGCTGCCGGGTGATGGTGATGTGCAGCCGCGACGTTCAAGCCGTACTGGCCGTACGGGTCAGGCCGCGCGTTAGAAACCTGGTGGTGGTGGTACTGGTCCGGCCTTGCGAACAGCGCGTTGTTGGTTGAACTGTGCTGCTCGTGGAATCCCGGGAACAGCAGATGACTCTGTGGGTCCGCATGCGAGGGATGAAGCGCTCCGGTCGCCGGGCTGAAGAGGCCGCGCTCTGGATCCGCAAAGCCGCGTCCGCGCAGCAAGAAGTCTCGGGGCGAGCCGAACGCGGAGCCTCCGTATGACGCGCCCAGAGCCGCGTAGCCTGAAGCCTGGGCTCCGAAGGCCCCTCCCTGACCCGGAGACAACTCACCATGGCTCAGCTTGAAGGCGCCCACATGCGCCGCTTCTGCAAAACTCGCGTCCCTGTCGTGTGACTCCGCTGCGTGGTGATGCCGGGAGAAAGGACCCAGGTGACCGGCGTCCAGTAACATCACTGCTCACTTCTCTAGGCTTCTTTTTGGGAATTCGGTGCGCAAAATAACCCCGTGCGTAAAAGCCAAATCAAAACGAAGCCTGCATGACCCAACGGATGTGGGTTTAAGTTCTGATCAATAAGAGTTTTTTTTTTTTAATCTTTAGGAGAAAAAAAAATTAACCCACAGAATAAGTTATCTTGATGGGCTGGAGATTGAAAGTCGATCTCTGGACGCACAAACTGATGCGCAAAAGCAGCCAAGAGCCCGAAAACACTCCTCCTCCTGTCTGTCCGTTAATGTACTACTTTTTCGGCTTTGACTGTGTTTATCTGTCTCCTCGCTCCCCCACGCCCCCTTTACTACAAGAGCCCCGCTGTGCTCCGATTGGCTGCTGTGAATCCCTAATCCGTTACTCTCGTCCAATCGGACGCCGAGCCTCCGTGACTAATCTTTCCCCACTGTTGCTCAGCGTCTCCTGCCCCAGGAGTAGGGGTGCTGTTTTAAAATGTTTGGTGGCGATTTCAAACGAATGACCAGCACATGTTGATCGATAATAATGAAAATAATATAACATGTTGGTAAGAGGAGCAGCGTGATTGGGTAGTTTACGTGGTTATCTGTAATCCTGTCATACATTTAATAAAAAAGAAATAAAAAATGCACGTAAGACTGAAGTATAAATATGTAAGATAATACAGGAGGTGTGTATGTGCATATGCATTACCAGAACCAAAAGTCTCCAAAATGAAAAAAAAAATGAATTGTTGCTAGGGTTACGCACGCATCTGGTCGGCTTCAGCCTCTAAACCAGCAAGCTATGTGATACAGCCAGCTGTTGCACTTGCGCATGAGGTTGCAGTATACAGTATATAACACACCACTGGTTCACGAGGTGCACTTTATCCCTGACATCCCCTCTTATCTTTTTTATATCACATTCCAAAGCATATATTATAGCCAGTAACATTTTGTTTTGTTTTCGCAGCTGGGCATTAAACCGAGCCACAGCTGGAGTCCCGCGCGCGCTCCTGATGTTGATCTTGAGGAGCGCGCGCCCAGCTGCAGCGGATTCGGTATTTATGAACCTGAACATTGCAGTGCATTACACTTACTGTGTTCATACTGTATGTGGCATGGGATTAAATGCACATTAAACGTGTGCATGCGCAAAAGGTTTTCTTACATATTTTGAAAAAAAGATAGGAGACACTACTGCAAAACAGAATAGCCTACTGTATTTACTCTAAATTATTAAAACAGAACGAAAAACAAACAATATAAAAAGTCAAACATTACAGAAGTTATATCTGATTCGAAGACTATAGTGCACTATTTTTTTCTTTAGTTATTTATATTTTTATTATAGGCTTCTTCAAACTTTTCTTTTGTAAAATACACTAGTGACTAAAGTTAACAAGTTGGCCATAGAATAGCTTAATTCAGATCAACAGGCTAATGTTTATATTTGATAATACTATGAATAGATAGATAGATAGATAGATAGATAGACAGACAGACAGACAGACAATTAGCTCAGCTCAGATTAGTGAGCTTTTTTACTAAGTAGCCTGGATTTCTAAATAAGCATCAACTGTGATGGATTTGAAACAGACTGCTGAGATTTTTAAAGAAAAGCTGTAGACTGTAACTAGTATATACTGATTTGATTGATAGATAGATTATTATTATTATTATTATTGATATTAATTATTGTCACAGATTGTTTTTATATCAGAATATTTTCTAATTCGGCCCAATAATTTTGTAATTTAAAATAAATTGTAATTAAAAAATGTGAAATAAGTTTTCAAAATTAAAACTGAACTTGAATGATGTATTTACCAGCTAAGTAAACTAATTCCCGTTATAAACATTAAGTTAAGGCCTTTAAGGCATTTTGATAGCTTTTTATTTCTTATTCAATCCATATATTGTTTTAGCTGTATCACAAGCACATAATATCCGAAAGCTTTTCAAAGATTCACTATTCTTAAAATCTGATTTAAAAATGTTATTGTAATAAAAGTAACAAAAAAGAAGTCGCTTCATGACACTAATAGGTTTTTCATACAGAGTTAATACTCCGAGGCGAAGAATAACCTTATAAGTTATTCGCTAAAAGCTAAATTATATTTTTGTCGCTTATATAAGAGGATTATGGTGATTTGTCAACTGACTGACAGAAAATAAATAGCTTAAAATTTAAATGAGTCAAAATCCATACAAGCGATGAAACATATGTTGTTGTTGTTTTTAGGGATTTGAAAGTGTTGGTTAAATATAGGACACTTAGAGAAATGGCACTTAATTAGCAGGATATGTTCTCTATAAGTACCACTCTGGACTAAACACAAGGCATTTATACAGAATACCCTCGCTTCCTCTTTCCTCTTGTCTTGTCACAGATCCTCTCGGAAAGCCAGTGGGTTTTGTGCAGTTTGTTTGGACAAGCGCGCTCTCACGGCTCAGAGCACATGAGCGCGCAGTAAACAGGCGCAGGCGCGCGCTTTGAACTCAACCGGTATTATGCGGTCGGATGCCACCCGGTTGCCCTGGTGACGGCGGTGATTCATTTTTTTTGCCCTCTCTACAATAAAGTTAGCCCTAACCCGTGGGCAGAGGTTTTTTCCCCCTTTAAACTGCACAGACTCTCAGACGCCACATGCAATGAAGAAAAAGGAAAAAAGAAAAATCATCAATTCCAGTTTGTTAAAAAGATACCAGGGTGTCTCGTTTTCTCACCTTTTAACGACCCCGGAGATTTTTAACATTCTTCAGGACAACACTGGCTATTAGTCTCACTAAATAACGGATAGACAATAAATAATTTAATTGTCAAACCCTGGGGGCAATAAGTAGACAAACAAACAAATAAACGAATAAATAATTAAAATATGTTATCTGTAATACATATCTTCTTCTTCTACTTCAATATAATATAAAATAATATATATTTTTTTTAGTAGTAGTAGTAGTAGTAGTAGTGTCTATTTATTTAGGCCTATTTACTGTTCATTTTCATATTATTTATTAGTTCATTCATTTATTGCATTTTATTGCTGATTATTATTATTAGTTGTAGTAGTAGTAATAGTAGTGGTATTGATATTTCTTTCTTTCTTTATTTATTTATTTACTTTATTTTTTTATTTGTATAGAGTTTGACAGTTAAGCTATTTACATATTATTATTATTATTATTATTATTAGTTGTTATTGTAGCAGTAATATTAGTAGTATTGTTATTTATTTATTTGATTTATTTATTTGATTGATAGATTTTTGTGTAGGATTTGACAGTTAAGCTATCACTTAGCATTATTATTATCATTATCATTATTATTAATAATGAATAATAATAATAATAATAATAATAATAATAGTAGTAGTAGTAGTAAAAGTAGTAGCAGTGGTAGTAGTAGTAGTATTGTTGTTGTTGTTGTTTATTCATTCAATTAATTAATTCATTCATTTTTTTAATGCACCCAGAATTTGACAGTTAAGCTATGTATTATTATTATTATTTTTATTATTATTATTATTATTATTGTTTGTTGTTGTTGTAGTAGTAGTTGTATTGTTATTTATTTATTTGATTTATTTATTTCATTGATTGATTGAAAGTTTTTTTAGGGTTTGACAGTTAAGCTATTCACTTATTATTATTATTAGTAGTAGTAGTAGTAGTAGTTGCACCTGGGATTTAACAGTTAAGCTATGTATGTATGTATGTATGTATGTATGTATTATTATTATTATTATTATTATTATTATTGTTGTTGTTGTTGTTGTTGTTGTTGTTGTTGTCGTCGTCGTATTAACAACAACAATAATACTTAAAATCTACCCATGCATGCCACAATATTATTTAAGTAATTTCCCTCTGGGATTAATAAAGTTCTTTGAATCTTGAATCTTAAATAACAGACTGAACAAAACTAAATTCTAGATTTGATTAGTTTTAAAAATAATGATGTTATTTTATTAATGTAATTAATGTTTCATTAGACTACTTACCCGTAACTTGTTATCTTGGATAAAAACATCCCCATCCCCAGTCCCTGTTAAGACGCGTGTACAGATTAAATGCTTTAGCCTTTAATAAACAGCTGATTCTAGCTTTAAAACTTTAGGCTTCATTTACATTATAGGTGACCAGGTGAGTTCACGCACGTGCTAATGAAACAAATTCGGTCCTACGAGTTGATCAAAAGTCGTATAAGCTTTAATCCCAAATTAACTGGTGTTTAGTTACATTTATATGTTTATTAGCCTATTATAACATAGTAAATTAATAACCGGTAGGAATAAAAATGACTGAAGAGCTGTCTGATCGCTAAGAAACGAGTATTATAGATACAATGGGAACGACATGTAGACTTTTTAAAGAAGAAGAAAATGTCCACAAATATATTGCATATAGTCAAGAATCCTGTGTTTATATGTTGTTGTTTTTACTTTTCGTTGCTTTTTACTTTATAAGCTGATGTGATAAACGAAAATCGAATGGACTTCAAAGGAAAACACATTTTCAGATCTTTGCTCGTTTTAGTCGTTTTTCATACATGACAGGAATATTTAGGCAGGACCAAGAAAACAAATTTGGTTTAAATGTTTGCAAAGAATTTAGATTAAGATTTAACTATTTTTTACCTCTCTTTTCGTTAGATTAAAAAAAAAAAACTTAAATAGATATAGGCTATATATAGGGATATAATATACTGTATATACACAGAGTCAGCAAAAAATGTATACACCCTTCAGGAAAAGAAAAACTTGTACAAATATTCTAATATTAAATTTATCGCTATACCCTATATCTTGAAAAATATGTTAATATTATGATAATAATATGATCATATTATTACTATCATATTAATATAATACACATCATACTATATATTGTGTGTGGTTATGTATGACAGCATCTGTGTCTCTTTTCCCGCGTCTCTTTGTGGTAGTTTCTCTCTCAGACTCTTCCTATGAAAGCTCCATTTCTAATCATGTTCCATCATCTGGAAACTCACAAATGTTAGTCCTCTTGCCCTCCCTCTCCCTCTCTCTCCCCCTCTCTCTCCCTCATGCTTGCTGGCTCCCTTCATGTGACAGAAGATGAAGAAGGAAGGAACAAGAAGGAAACTCATACAGAGTAAAGAAGAAAAAAAATAACTGCAACATTCTCCCAGCGCTGCATGTGTTCAACAACGTCCTCATCACATCTCTCACTCCATTTCCTCTTCCTCAACACCTCAGCCTTGCTGTGCTTCTTCTCAAAATGGAAACGTTCATAAGGGAAATAAATGCAGTGAAATGTTTTAATTTTAAAGCAACATTCTCTGGCAGTTTTCAACCCAGTCTTTATCTGCTGCCTAAGGTGGTAATGTGTCACTATCACACACATGAATTTCAACACGCTTCCCTGTAGTGAGAAAAAAAAAAAAAAAAAGCTGTATACTCAAAATTCAGTTGTAATCAAAGTCTCAGGCCAGATGTTGAATGATGAGAAACGTCTGTATGAGCCGTTGTAAGGAAAGTCGTATAAAATTCCATAACAGCAGGTTGCAGTCTCTTTTCTTGCCCTTTACTGTAATAGTGTCATAGTGTTTTATTGTGATTGGTGTCATGTTCTCATGGATTTAAAGTCCAAAAACTGCCCTTCTATACTAAATGAACTTAAATGAAGGCATGTTTTTTTTATTATTTTTTTTTAACAGGGCATTTTTGAAGTTATTGTGAAGAATAGATATACGTTAAAATACTGGAGTATTCCTTGAATTAACACCAAACACAACCTCTATTTCTTTTCTCTGTTCCTATTTTCATGTCCCGTAGTTATGGATCCAACATACTCATATGAGACTTGGTTTTTCCATAAAACTTGAAGCGATTCAGAAGGAGAGCTGGATTAGCATAATGTCTGCATCAACAGGCAGGAATAAAACTGAGCAGGGGATCATGATGGACTCATTCAGGACAGCAGCAGGGGACAGAACCTTCATCACATACTCATACAAGCACAGAGAGAGAGAGAGAGAGAGAGAAAGAGAGAGAGGGAGAGAGAGAGAGCAAACACATTTCACCCAAAGGCCAGTATGTTGTTTTACAGTCTCTAAACCAAATTATCACAGTCATCTTTACTTTAATTATATCAGCTGATGGGGGTAGATGTGGGGTTTCTGAAAAGATGTCGAGGTCATTTCTCCACAGGGCGGTGAAACAGGGCACAGTGAGAAAACCAGGGGGCCACGGCAGGAATGCAGACAGCTTCAGAGTAATTACTTCAGTTTAGCCTGAAAGCGAGAACACAACCGATGTGAAGTTAATGACAGTTAGCATGGGGTGCTCCTGTCACCACTGGTCCCTTGATGGGTTTATATATATATATGTGTGTGTCTGTGTGTGTGGAAGTCTTGATCCACCCCTCTCTTCTTCATATTGATTCAATTAATTTCAGCATCTATTCATCAAACATACATTACAACACAGTTAAATTCTTTATTCTTCGCATATCACTGCTTTTTGTTAGTAGGCTGGGGCACCATTATACAGCGCCCCTGGAGCAGACAGGGTTAAGGGCCTAAGAGTGACAACCTGGTGGAGTTGGGGCTCGAACCGCGAAACTTCTGATCAGTAATTCAGATCCTTAACACAATGAGACACCACCACCCACCCCTGTACGTCCCAGTTTGGAATGAAAGAAATGCCCAAACAAATCTCAAGCCCTGGAAGTGGTTCTGAGTGTTACATTTTCATTTGGTAGCTGTTCACTTAAACTCTTAACATGAGTTGTCTATGCAAGTGAAGAAGGCCATCATTAGGCTGAAAAAATGAAATATCGAAACATAGCAAACTGATAGCTCAGCAACAGCAAGACAGCAAGAAGACCATAAAGAAGACAGCAAGAAGACATAAGACATAAAAGACAATTTAGTAAAGAAAAAACATTTCATTTCCAGACAATTTTTCTCAAATTCTACGGTCAAGAGGAGTCTTTAAAAATAAATATAGACACTTCACAGCAAGGTGCAAACCACTGGTAACACTCAAGAACAGAAAGGACAGATTAGACCAGAAAACTTTGCCAGATCTTTTGGACTGATGCGCCAGAAAATTAATTTGTACCAGAATTAACTTTTTACCATTAACAATTAAATAAAAATAAATAAATAACATAAATCAATTAATTAAATAAATTAAAAAGGTTTTTAAAAAATGAAAATAAATGAAAATAAATAAAAAATATATTAAATATAATACCTAAATTAAATTTATTAATACATTTTAATTTATTATCAATAATTATTAATAAATGGTAACCTGCTCTCAACCCAATAGAGCATGCTTTTCACTTACTGAAGACAAGACTGAAGGGAGACAGACTCACAAACAAGCAGCAGCTGAAGACACCTGACAAAACATCTTGAGGGAGGAAACTCAGCATTTGCTCATGTCCATTTGTTCCAGACTTCAGGCATTCATTGACTCCAAATGATTTTAAAGGTAGTATAAAAGGTGATCCTTATGTTTGTAATTACAATACCAGTCGAAAGTTTGGACACAAGTTTGGATTTAGTTTCTACATTCTTGAACAATACTGGGTTATTTTCAAAACTATGCCATTAGGTAAAATAGGTGTTATTTTAAGTCATGAAGGTCAGCTGTTCTGGAATAGTTTTTGCTAGAACCGTATTGTCAAGTACATTTGCAAAACCCATCAAGCACCATGATGAAACTGGCTCTCATGAAGACCTTCCTAGGAAAGCAAGACCAAAACGTACCTCTGCTGCAGAGGAAAAATTCATTAAGAGCCTCAGAAATCACTAATTAACAAACAGCACCTCAGATTAGAGCCGTTATGGAGGATTTACAGAGAATAAGTAGAAGACACACCTCAATAAAAATTTTTTGACTGTTAGCGTATGTTAGTTTGTTCCATTATTTATGACCGGGCGGGGAGTGTATGAAAATTTTGAATTGTTAAAGCCACACTTTTGTGAAACTCCTTGAATTGAATCTGAAAGTCGTGACTTCCATTAAAAAAGTCTTTAATTAAAAAATGTATGTTGTGGTGAACAGAGGACAAATGAAAAAAAAAAAAACATAATATTTGTTCCAAAGTTCATGGACCTGACTGTAAAGTTTGACAGAATAGTTCATGATTCTACAAACAATTCTCACATAAACATTTATCAGAATTCAACATAGTTGTCTACTGCAAGTGAGTTTGTGGTAAAAAGGTTTTCAGTACAAGAAAAATTTCCAATGTGTGCTATTCAGTCATGTGTTACATGTATACAGTAGATAGAGATTTGGTCCATACGTGCTTTCATTAGACACAAACGGGAGGAAAAACAAGCAGAAGGAGTGAAGACAAAGTTTATCCTTAAAGGAGCACTCAGGCATAATGCTTCTCAGTCACACTTCGGATGTCTCCTAATCCAGTGAGAAGTGAAAAGGGGCAATTTCTATCAAATTATTTGATTTGGATAGTTTTGGATTCATAGTAAAGGATGAATATTTGGATTTTGTTTGATTGAATTTTTATCTTTAGTGTTTATTCATTTCATAAATACAAAATCATTAAATATAAATCCAGCAAAGTAATCAATTACCTTATATGTCGGTGTGGACTCTGCACATTCTTGGCATGCTTATACTGGAGTTTCATCAGGAGTCTCCTGGGATGCTACTGCAAGAGCCCTAAAGAATTTCACACATGCTGTGCACTTGGCTGCTTTTCCTATAAATTCTGAATCAAAATGATTTCTTGTTTTTTTTTTTACATAACTTTTTTTATATTAAAGTTAATAAAGTAAATACCCATGCACATCAACTTCAGTGTTAAATTATGATTTTCTTTAGAATTATATTTATAACGTCTGTCTAGAATGTTACCTGGTACCTGGTACTATAGGTGCTGTGTTTTATGTTTTTGTCAATTTTTTGTAAACCTCCCAAGCCAGAAAACTTACTTTTCAGCATATATTTTAAAATGCATTATTAGCACATTTGACTGAGAAATTGTGACTATTGCAAAAGTTAGAGCCAAAGGATGATGGAAAGTGAGGAAGCCACCATATACAGTATATATATTTTCCTGCTCCATCACATTTGTTTTGCTAAACAGGGGGCTAAAATTGTTTTTCTGTACAACATGGCTTTGTAACTTGTTGCTATTTAACCCTGGTCAGACCAACAAACACCCCCTGGTCAACCCACCCCAACTGGGACGCCCACAACATCCACCTTTTCCCAGGCATTCCGTTTCCCTCATCGCTGTTTTGTTTCGAAACGGGTCTGAGGAGGTCGAAGGTCAGGGAACAATGCCTACAGAGACAGGATTTACCGAGATGGACGACACACGGCCTGAGGCGCTTTGTGGCGGTGGAAGCCCTCGTCCGCCAAGCATCTCCAGCTAACAGGTGATGGTGGAGAAGGACAAAGGAGTTTCACAGTTTTCAGAGCACTATTATCCACACATAACGCCTGCGTTAACAATCAATAATGCACGCTTAAGCCAAGCTGCTCAGTAAAGCATTACACTCTCACTGGAGCAACTCTTAAATATATACTCAAGGCAATGTTGATACATATAGTAATAATAATCATATATGTAAACATAATTATATACAGTAGGATATAGAGGGACAGTTACAAGGACATAATTGAATCAAATCCACAAATCAAAGCACAGAGATGTTAAAGAGGAAGCCAGTCTGTATAATGTAGAACCAATAATATGTCTAATCATGTTCATGGAAAACCTTGTTTTTCAGTGCTTACGTACAATCATTTCTATAAGCTAGTACTATTATTATTATTGAAAAGTATTATTGCTAAATTTATTAAAGATGGTTAGAATATTAACACAGGATGCTGCCATCTTTTCTGAGAGTGTTTTTGGTCTCTAAGGTACAAATAATTATACAGCTGCTATGTATCTTCCAAAATACTATTAATTTACTTAACTGATTATACATAGACAAATCTCGTTCCTAAACTAGATCAAGCTAGATCAAATCTCTTGTTTTTATAAATAAGCTTTTGTGGTTATACAAAATGTAGTTTAAGGATTACATGAAAATGCCATAACGGGCAAATCACAACGAAGCACAAGATTATGTAACCTGATACACTTGACATCAGTCAGGATTATCGTTAAACCTTTATTTAAAACCTTAATTTAAAAGATTTTTATTAAAACTTTACATTTAATTCAATTTATTTCAAACCATTTACTTAATTAGTCAAAATAAGCTGTTCCTCAAGTTTTGTATAGTATAATAAAAAATATATTATTGTATTTTCTTTTGATTGTGTACAGATGCTATGCGACAATGACAATCGTTAAAAGCGCTATACAAATAAAATTGAATTGATCTGAATTTAGACAGAAATAATTAGATTTAATTTGGAACTATGCAAAAACCCCACTCAACTGCCAACACTATACAATCACGAACATGAAAAAAAACCTCCAGATCCATAGCATACAGCATAAGTATGTACGTTTTATTAGAAAGGAAAAGCATCTTAGGCTTTTTAAGACACTTGCATTGGTGTTGTTTTTGGTGAGATGTTTAACCAAAACTGGACGTTTAAATAACCGGAAAAAGACCAGGTCTGATGTTATTTCAATCTGCCAACTGCCAAAGTTGGTGAGTTTCTTGTTTCAGATTGACAGGAGTGGAACGTCATGTGGTCTTAACCAGTAGAATCTGCCTAAAGAGCTCAAACCAGTCTGGCCAGTCTCCCCTGACCCCTCTTATCACCACTGTGTTTCTGCCTGCTGAGCTCTTGCTCATTAGTTATTTTTGTTTCTCGCACCAATCTGTGCAATCTTACAGGCTTTCACTGTCTGAAATCTCAAATAAGTAAAAGTTACAGAAAACCAAGCCATCATCCACCACATCATTGTAAAAGGACAGAGATAGGATTTCCCACCATTCTGGTATTTAAAATGAGCATTAACTAAAGCTCATGACTCATGGCTGCACTGCTATCACATGATTGACTGATTATATGAGGGGCGTTCAAATCAAGCTGAGGCATTAAAACGTTTGACATTTATAGAAGACTTACTGGAAAATTGATGGATAACTTTTCACCAACTCGCTCCAAGCCATTTACACATTTTTGACACATTAAAGGAGTTCCTGGGAGGCCAGTGTTTCAGACATAAAGCAGGCAGGTCGGTCATGGCTCTGTCAGACTTAGAAATCTTTGTACAGACTAGTAAAACGTTGGATAAGTGCATTAGTGTAGCAGCGGATTATATAGAGAAATAAAGTGAGGTTTTACTCTCATAACTAAAGTCCGTTATTCAGAAGTCCTGGTTTGACTTGAACACCCTTCGTATAATTGCATAAACAAGCAGCGTTCCTATTAAAGCAGTCGCCGAGTGTATATCCCATGTAGACAAAGAAGCAAAGGGTGAGCCCAGGAGTATCACATAAACATGCTTTAGCTCGAAGTGTTTTTGATGTTTCACTATAACAAGTGTTAGAAACAAGGATGTGTCTGTGTGGGTGTTTACTGCTCATATTGTTAAAGATCAAAGCCCCGTCCCAAGAGGAAGTCCATAATCATGCTTTCATTGTTTCACTGTTTGCTTAAAGATATGTTTGTGTATAAATAGTTTTTCTTTTAAACCATCAGTCCGGCCGAAGGCAGCACAGCATTAAAGATAAAGAACAGAAAAGAATGGACAAGAAACATTAATGAGATCACAAGAGACAATAAAGAGACATGGACAAATGATTAACAGTTATTAATTTGTAAAAGTTTTGATTAAGTTAAGGTTGGGGTAAGGTTAGGACTATTGGAAAGGATTTTTTTTTAGATTTTCAAATTTGGAATTTCTATTTTCTATAACACACCAGGTACTTATAAAATAGTTTAAAATACTGAAAGAAACATCATGATTGTACAAGTTCATGTGTACACATTCAAGTTGATAATGCTATAATTTCAGAACACAAACACTTCAAAAATTAAAAGCAGCTAAAAATTCATTTACGCTAAATTAAACTAATGTAACTAAAAAAAAAAACTAAAACTAATCAAAACAAAAAAAATTATAGACTTTCTCATTGTCTTCATTGTCTCAAACTGTGATGGGACTTGCTTGGTAAAGCAGTTCCTGTAATTTATTTTGTAGTACATATTAGACAAGGACAAGTTCCTAAATCAAGTGATCCAGATCAGAATTTTACAGTAAGATTTTTAAAGTAGATTTTTCAATGTTAAAATCATTTCATGTCTTTTCAAAATTAAAAAAATAGTAACTTTAAAACTTTTCGCTAGCAAAGTATTTCAGTGTACCTTTAGTTAAATAAATATCATTATGAAAAAATATACAGTACCAGGTTTCTAATCATAGTATTTTACTTTAATAGACCTCCCTCCCAAAAAAAAAAAAAAACTCCATCAATCCATCAGTTTGTATTTACCTTTAATAAACTTAGCAAACGAAATGTTCTATTACTTGGACTTCAGCATGTTTTTTGACACGCTTCAAATGCAGAAACGCCCAGTTAAGTGTGTGTGTGCATGTGTGTATGTGTCATCCAGCTTTTAAGAGGGTTTAAATGAAGTCCTCCTTGGCCTCTTGTTCCTTTGTTCCTTTTGTGCGGAGAGAAGAAGCAGTGGCCTCCTCAATGGAGCTCAAATCCCATCAGCCACGCTCCCCACAAGGCCACCGAGTCAATCATAGCCTGCTCACTCACACTCACTCTGTAATTAAAGGGATAGTTTCAGCAAGTATGCCAGTTTAACGATGAATGATAGGAAAGAAGGAAGGCAAACTAGGAATCCCGCTGATGTTTTCGAGCTTGTATGAGGTGCGTTTAGGATCACGGAGGAAGCGTCAGGAAGCCATTATTCTGCCGAGTTATGAATTAGCAGTGTGACATTCCTGTGAGAATTTCCATATTGGCACAAGTTTCACTATGATAGGTGACCTAGCTAGTCCTTTAAACATGACAGCAGCCATGAGAGCATTTGAGTGTTTGGGTAGAAAAATGTCTTTCAAAACACATTTATTGCTTTCCTAGAAGAGCATGCCGTAAAGTGAAATATTTCTCTTATATTACAACATAAATTACATAGTTCCTTCTTATTTATAAAAAGATTGAGTGTTGCAATTTCCATACACTTATAAATACATATCATGTTGAGGAAAATCTATGAAACATGTAGTTTCTGGTATTAAACAATCTACAACAAGCTGTTTCCCAATTATTATGATTTTTATTATTAGTAGTAGTATAATTGTACTATAGTAGTATATTTCTCCTTATTACACTTAGTTATGAGTGTCATTTTAATTAAAGTTTCTGAAAAGATTATTTCATAACCAACACTATAAAGAAATCCTACACATTTCCAAATTAATTACTGGTAAGCTAAATTAATAAATTACAAGTAACTTTCAAAATTCAATTCTAAATTGTAACTTTAGCTTACAAAATAGCTTTACAAAAATTTACTATCTATACCCCAATATAATATATAAACAGCCATGAAATCAAAGATGTTCTATTTTTTTTTATTACTGAACATAACTTACTTTTGCAACTGAAAATAAATTTTATAAAAATTGAAAAATAATTAATTGAAAATTAATTGAAAATAATTGAAAAAAAATAAATCAAATAAACTTAAATAACTTAAAATTTTTTATTTAAACCCATCCATCATATTTTAAAAGACTGATATTTATTCATCTAATCTTATCTAAGTACTAAATATATAAATAAAGCCATAAGCCCAAAGAAACTATGAAAACTTACTGATTAACAAAACATTCCTAATCAACCAAGTGTGCCCCGTGTAACTAAAGTTGACAACCTTAAAAAAGCAGCAGTTGCTGAAAACTTCACCTAACTTTATTGTAAAGAATAAGTTTACATCATATTTAATTTTAAAAGAACTACAGTACATTATCATACCATTTAGCATATAGTCCTTATAGTCTAGCTAAGATTAGTTTAAACAAAGCTTTAAGTAGTAACACATGCCATACAGTGACATAAAGTGAGTTGAAGATTTTAAATGTTTTAAATATTCTACCTCAGCATACGTAAGCAAGGGGGAAAATTGTTAAAAGTAACTAATCTTCAGGAAAAGTGGATTTTCCAACTGAACTAAAATGTACCATTAGTTGTTGTTGGTCTTTCAGCTGTTCCCGTCGAGGGCTCGCCACAGCGTACCCTCCGATACGGTAAACAACTTAGCACAGGTTTTACGCCGGATGCCCTTCCTGGCGCAACCTTCCCATTTTATCCAGGTTTGGGACCGGCACTGCATCCAGTGGCTGGAGTTTGGACGTTGGCTGGGAAACCAAACCCAGGCCTTCAGCATGGCAGGCGAGAGACCTACCACTGAGCCACCAGTGCCCCTACTAAAGTGTACCATTAGTACAGTAATATACTGTATTGCAAATCAATATTATTTAAAAGTTATGTAAGAGTGCATGTGTACACTGTTTCAGATCCTAAGTGCCCATATTATAATCCAGAAGGAGGTGCTGGTGATGGCGGTATTATCTCAGATCAACAGTCTTACTCCAGTAGCTCAATTCATATAAATCCCTAGCCTGTTATATTCAGAGAGTAATCAAAAGCAACTTATCCCTAGAGGAGTATTTCCAGCTCCTCCACACCCTTCTCAAAGAGGGATCATTAGGCTGGATTATGGTGCGTCAGTCCTCAAAACGGGATTAAACCAGATTAATTAACTTCAGGAGTCTTAGTCCGGTCTGATCCCTCTTAAAGGAAACTTTAATCAACTACAGCATGTTAGTTACAAGTCCTGCTCTTTGTTTAAGTGTTTTTATATGTTCATTAAACATGAAGAAGAGGAATATTTGGAAAGTGAAATATTATTATTATTATTTTTTAATTCCAAGTCTTTCTTCCTAGCTGATGACACGTCGGCCCATCCCTAACAGATGTGGTGTGTCAGTACCAATCAACATTAACCAACACATCCTCTTCATCAGTATATAACCGTTACCCAGCCTTCCCTATTGACACAGAGAGAAAGAACGACGGAAAGGAAGAAAGGAACTAGAAAGAAAGCACCAATCTGAAGGAGGGGCAAACACATGTTTGGGAGGGGCCCATCGCCCATGAGGGATCACTTTTTTTTTCCAAGAGGCTTTGCTTTCTTTATTGACTCCGAGCAAGCCAAATAAGCAGATTGGCCGATCCGTTATGGACACGGGGGCATTGTGGGACAGGACGAGCTCGGACACAGAGCCGCCGCCATTCCCTGCCCCCACTGAGAGCGAGAGAAAGGGGACAAAGAGACCCCCGCTGGGGGAAATCTGACAGAACTGCCCCCAGAGACACAGGGGCACAACTGCCCCCTTTGCCCAGGTGAATAGGGGTGAGAGATGGAAAGAAAGATGGATAGAGAGAGAGATAGAGATAGAGAGAGAAAGCAACAAAGAGAGAGAGAGAGAGAGAGAGAGAACCCAGTCATATCAAAATTTGTATAGAGTGATGAATATTTTTAGGGAACCATGACAAAAGATCCAGAAGGCTATGAGACCATGGAAAAAAAAATAGAATGAGCAATTGTTGCGGGCAGATGAGAAGATGGAAAGAAGGAGAGAAGGAAAGAGAATATGGTTGTGCATTGTGCCATAGTCCAAATTGGGAAAAGGAGAAAATAGAAAGAGAATTTTTTTGAGATACATACAATTTATTAAGCTAAGATCATACACATTGCTCTCTTTGAAGATTGTGACATGATGTATCAGAGCATGACGTGTACAATGAGTCATGTATGACCGTTACACACACACACACACACATATGAACACTTGCATGAATCATGGTTGAGTGGAGTAATTGATTAGAATAGTGGGGCTTGAGTAAGCGCTGGTAAGTAGGCAAGAACTAGTCTGCATGGGATACAAGCACCTGGCAACAAGAGAGAGAGAGAGAGAGAGAGGTGAGGAAGGGAAGAGACATGACTGAAATAAAAAGTGAAACGAATGAGCCGTTTTAGAATGGACAAAGAACAGCAACTAGCAAAGGTTCCAAGCAGACGGTTCATGCATTCAGTTTTGTTGAGGGGGCACAATTCCATGGGAGTAGCATCTACATTTTTTTCTATAGTAATTTATATGAAGTAGATTAATATTTATTTCATATATGGATATATTATGGATATATGGATAAATTCAATATGGATATATTTCAGTGCTGTAGTGTTAGTTGTATCTGACAAATAAAACAACATAATGTTAATCACTTATGAGTTACTCACTGATGCTGAAGACACTTGAACATTCTGAAACTAGTACTAATTTACACATTTATTAAAGTCATTCTCTTGTCAGGTCATAAGCTGAGGTTGGCCATTCACACCTTACACTACGGTTAACATGACCTCAGTTGGGTATTAGCTCATAATGTCTCTGCATTACTTCTACAGCCGTGATGGTGAGCGGTCTACTAGCTCGGTAGGGTCCTGGTGGACCCCATGTCCTGCACATTTTAGGGTTTCCCTGATGCAATTGGGAACGCCTCTTGTTCTAATTATATTCTTTCGGCTTCTCAAGGTTGTCTCTAGTGGTGCTTTAGTACCAGGCAGTGGGAATGCTCAGGTACGCAGCTCTGGGAGCTAGTGTGGTGAATACTGATACGCATACTTAGCAAAGCAACATGAAAAAAGAAAATTAAATTTGGCAGTCAGGAAAGTGGATCCTACCTAACTATTGTTTTATTTATGACCATAATATCAAAGGCAGTTGATATTCAAGTAGCATCTCATAAGGGTTCTTTGATAACAGTTTCCTTGGCCAACAGATTGACTGCAATGACTCTAGCTTATGTATACAGTAATATAATATCTGGTACCTGGGTAGGATGGATAACCATATTCAGCACTTGTACCCAGTAACAGCATGGTTAACAACAGAATGTGCCCTCACAGAAAAGTGGATCTAATGGTACTAAAGGTGGCGTTTTGTTTTTGTTGCTGTTTTGTTTATTGTATAGTGCAACGCTAAAATATGGTTCTCTATCATGTGTTGAAAATGATGAAGCAATTAAGCAATGTAGAGATACAGGCAACAATATGATCTCAGGATCTCTACAGTACATTTGTTGTACATTTGGTACATTTGGCAGATAAATCCAGAGTTTGTTGGTTGGGTAACCAAACAACCATAAACAACAAAGCAAAAAATCCTAAAAGCAATCCAGTCATAAATTACTGATGACATCATTACACCATCAATGTCAAATCCTTTTATCTCTCAAATTGGTGGATGAAGAACCTAAAACCCTAAGTTTTTAATCATAACGGTTATTCTTTCTTTTTTAAGAAGAGTGTGTCAAGTCCATAATCTTCTGTGATATTTACCATATGGTACATACCAACGGATTCAAGGACAAGCTTTAACAACCAAACAGTCATGAAATGTGGCTAACACCCCTTTGTTGACAGAAGGGTTATAAAGATTACTCAGTCCAACTGGTCGACCAGTATAAATATTACAATAATACTACATTGGTTTAGAATGGTGCTTATGGGCCAAGTGGTAACATGGCAGGCTGATTATTTATCAGTGAAAATGGAAACGTTTCAATCTGTGAGAATATCATGGTCAAGGTCGAAGAGCTGGCATTAGCAAATTCACTGCTCCTTCATTCTACTTCAATGTTGGTTTATGGTAAATGTGAGATGAGTGCTCTTTAATGTTCTCTGTAGATGAAGAGCTCAGTAAAGAGAATGAGAAGAAAACAGAGGTGTTCATCATTCCTAACTGCAGAAGACTGATGTTTTTACAGATCTTTATTCCTACCAAATACAAGTCAGACTTGACATAAATTATTAATCGGTTACAACAAAAACCTGACCATTTGTGCACAAGCTTAAACAGCACTAGGGTAGAACCTAGGTCCCCAAAAAGTGTCTCTATGAGAGTGAATTTGTAGATCCCCGGACAGCAAAAAACAAATACATTGACAGACATCCTGTATGATTAACTGTCTATGAATGTGTTCACATTTAAGCTAATTTATTATCAGGTTTGCTGCAGATCAAGGTCAGTTTCCCTATCAGCCCAATTTTAGCTGCATGATTATAACTCTGTGTTAGTCACTAAAGGTTCGAATCCCCAGACAACCAACCTAATCATTGTTCAATAAACCCCTTAGGGAAGCACTTGAGCAAGATCTTAAACACCCTACTATTTAGCTACGTGCTTAAGCAGAATGAAACCTAAGCGTGTACATAGCTGCAAAGATGGATTAAGGGGTTTTCTCAAGTGGTACTCAAGGGATTTATCAGTCCAGTTCTATACAGTGAAATGTCCCAAGATGTTGGATAAATCCCTTAAGCAAAACCATTACTCTGATACTTGCGGAGCTACAGTATATGCACAGGTTGAGCGTAAATGGTCTTGCTCAAGTTCATCAATGTTTCCTCTTATTTACCAGTGGTTATGTTAATAGTCCTGGTATTTGAACCTTCTGGAGACGGAACTGTAACAATGGAGCAGACATATAACATGCTTGGGTTGGATTCCGCCTCGGTTGTAAGCCACCTCAGATGAATGCATTCCACATATGAATAAATCCGAATGCAATGAACTAACTCCATGTGAACAAGAGCCCCTGACCCGACTGGCCTTGCTTGCTGATGCTTCCGCTCACGTCCTCCTCCATTGAGCCACACTTAAAGAAAATCGCTCACTCCTTTGATCCAATGAATAGTTTCTCCCTCATTCAAGTGTTGGGGTACCAGAATCCCAGGCCAAACACGGCGCTAATAGGGAGGATTACAACACAAACAGACACACACACACACACACATGTTGTGACTCAGCTACTGAAAAAAAAGTAGTTTAGCTGGTTACTCTCTCAGCTGATCTGAAATCAGCTTTAGCAGCTATTTGAGAGTGCCAGATCAGAGTAAAAAAAAAGAAGAAAGAAATGCTCCAGATGCTCATTTGTAGTGAATAGGAGTGTGTGGGGGTGTTAATGCATGTCCTCCTCCTTCATTTCCCAGCAGCAGCTGACTCACACACAATAGGATGAGTCTATAGAGTGGAGGGATGATGGAGACGAAGAAAGCAATAGATGCAATGCTCAAACACCGTGACGTGGAATTCGAACTCGTAAAACATGCCTTAGATTGTCGTTTAATCTGTTGGCAGAAAAGAAAGGTGGATAATAATGTGTCGAAACGTGTGATTTTTGATATTTGGTTTGTTGGTTTCCCACTGGGGCTATGGCAATCTGGGGAAAGAAATATACTTTGAAACAGGGAAAATAATATATACCAACGAGACGGCATTATCAATCTAGAATATAATGAAACTTCAAATTATATCCAAAAGAAATACACACTTAGAAATACTCAAGTGTGAACATATTTGTAAGTCTATATTCAATTTGTTTATTCTTATTGTCTTTAGAAAAAAAGTTAACTATGCAAGCAAAATGTCACCTCTGAAATAAGTAAAAGGATGGTTTCAGTCACACCGTCTAATACTCATCTAAGATGTCTTCGTGTTGCTCATCAGTGTTAGTTTTATAAGTCACGCCTATAATGCTGGGATTCCTTTCACTATTGTATATATATCGGGATGCTGAAGGAATGTTCTTAGACGGGATTGCAGGCCATTTTCAAAGGCTGTTCCCATTTCATCCAGATACAGGCCAGGCCAATTTAAGGGAAGCAGTAAAACTCCTTTTTCTTCCTTTCTGTTTTATTTTTAAAAGGAAGGCCACACAACAAAAGAGTGAGTGAAGTTGCCATCTGGAACTTCAACAAGGACCACGAGCACACACACACACACACACACACACAACAGGCATGCTGTCAGCATAGTGACTCACAATTGAGGTGTTTAAAGCGGAATTATAAAGTTTTTTCTCTCTCTCTCTCTCGAAAGAATCAGCTGTGTTCAACATGACTGCTTTCTGACAACTAAAGAAATCATTCCAGTTTGCCGAGTAAAGAACCTCTCTTCTGATCCTGCCAGGTCATTAGGCTGTAGCCTATAGGGTCAGAGAGGAAAAAGTGCTCAGTTTCAGGTTAAGAGGTTTGTTACTTTATTGAGCATATTCAAAATTTACACTCAAAAATGAATCAGGTATTATCTGATATGAAAGTATTTTTTTTTAACGTTTATTCCTTAGAATAGTCTCAGCTAACTCACTATTCCTCGGTTGAATACCAAATGGTGTAAAATGGAAGACTGGTGCACTCGATAGAGTGTAGATGCCCTTGTTTCATACACCAAGTAGTGGGTTAGAGAAGCATTTGGGATTCACCCATGTGTTAGAAGCTAGGTAGCGATGTAGCTCGGGCCAGTCATGAACAGAGCGGTGAGGTGAGCCATGAACATGAACCTGTCAGTGCTCTGGTGGAAGCTTGTGCTCATGTTAACTAACAGTGTGAAAGATTGAAACACAACAGGGATGGTTCACAACTTAGAAGCAATTACTAAGGAGACAAAAATTATATCAAACATGTTTTCAAGCTGAAAGTGCGACTGTGACTTTACTTACACAAGGACACTGGTGGCTCAGCGGTGGGTTCTTCACATGCCATGCTGAAGGCCCGGGTTCAATACCCGCCCGAACCCCAGCTTCTGGATGCAATGCCTGGATAAAATGTGAAGCTATATTTCACTGTGTGCTATATTTCAGACAGCAGTGCGTCCCAATGTGAGAATAATCATAAAGGATGTGAAAACTATGCCACAAAGCAGTGCTATATATATATATATATATAAATATTTAAAAACAGAACTAAATGTATTTGTGATTGTGATTCATGAAGCCTAAAAGGGGTAAAGTCATGAGAGTAAGGATGCTAGGCTAATCAGAAATATGGATGTTAAACAAAAAAATTCTGAAAGAGAATACTTATTTAGCTAACTAGCTAACTAGCATGCTGCTAGTGTAAACATTGTAAAGCTAAAATGACAGTGGAAATGAGACTAAACTATCAGGAATGTTAACATTTTCCTCACATGTTGGTTAATTTGACTAATAAATGTCTCTGTATGACTAAAAATACATTTGAAGTAATTAGCATCTGCTGCTAGCAGAGTGTGTGTGTCACTACTCTATCAGAATGCATGAATACCACATGAGTGGGTTGCTGACGTGGAATCTTCTTGCAAACATAAAACATGTGAAATCTCCACACAGAACAGTTCATACACAGTGTGAACAAGTCAGTTTATTTTCTACATTCTAGAACAATCCTGGATTAAAAACAAACAAACAAACTGAAATAACACAAATTGCATTGGGTATTTAGGCAACAACTAGTTGTTATTTTAAAGACATGAAAGTCAGCTGTTCTGGAGTAGTTCTTGCAAGAACAGTATGTCAAATACATTTGCAAAACCCATCTAAGACCCCGATGAACCTGGCTCTCAGGAAGGCCTTCCCAGGAAAGCAAGATCAAAACTTTACCTCTGCTGCAGAGGAGAAGTTCATTTAGAGTCACCAGTCTTAGAAATCACATTAGTTAGCAGACACTAACTGTTTAAAGGAGATTATCGCACATTTTGGATGCCTACAGCATTGTTTTACAATGTAGAAAGAAATAAAAATCAGGAAAGACCATGGAGTTAGGATGTGTGTCCAAACTTTTGACCAGTAGTGTATATATATTTCATATATATTCAGAAATGTAGTTAATTTCTTCATGTGTCTAAAGTTACAGTATATTTAACATCCTCTTAGTGATGTTCCATAGTTTTGCTTTACCTGTAGAGGATTGAGGAGTGTTTACTCCAGGGACATTTCAAGACAGTCGATCAGGTGAGACATTAGTTATGTGAGGTTCTTCTGTTGTGACCTTCTTCTACTCGAATCACACCATCTCATTAATAATGTTGTATAGGTAATCAGGGTGTTTAGCAAGGAAGCAAATTTTTGAGCTTCGTAATATAAATGAAGAATGACCGATTTACTTGTGATACTGTAATATGTAGATTGCATGTTGGAACAGAACCTGACTTCTGATAAACTTAAGATTTGGTGTACCAGTGTTAGTCCTAATTCCTGGATACTCCGAAACTTTGAGTAAAAGCCTATGAACTGAAGTGAAAAGAGCGCCATCTATTGCCAACAGCACCACACACAGAGAACTAAAAGAAAGACAGGAGGTTCTTCATTAATCCAGAAGCATGAAGTCCAGAAGTCTATGTGTGAGACTAAAATTACACTTAAAGTAACGTTACTAAGAGCATCTAGTGCTACCAGCGCAGGTCATTTCTCAGAGCCATATACACCATACTGGATGGATGAAGGTATTCGGTCAAACCTGTTAATTATTAAATTCAGTCCCCTTCTCACCAAGACATCTTAGACAATGCTATGCTTCCAACTTTGTGGCAACAATTTGGGGAAGATCAAATTTTCTACTCCAACATGGCTGTGCACAAAGCAAAAACACTATACACATGGTTTGATGAACTGGAACGGAGATTGCGAGCCAGGCCTTCTCGTCCAACTCAGTGCCTGACCTCATAAATGCTCTCCAGAGTGAATGAGCACGAATTCCCACGGAAACACTCCAAAATCTTAAGAAGAGTGGAAGCTGTTATAGCTGGATATGCACATATAGTGTAGCTTGTGAAATGAGTAAAGTTAAAGTGCTGCCAAAAGTCATTGGAAAATAGGCACCGCATAACATATTGTTCTTCTTTATAGATTTTGTTCATATTTAGAGACTAATTATCAATACTGTCCTAAATCACATCAGTAAGTCTGAGTGACAACGCAGAAGAACTGGACTCAGATAAAACACATTATATATTCTCATTTTCACTGATCATCTTCAATTTAAGTTCATTTGTCAGATGTGATTTAGGGGATAAAAAACAAAGCCAGGATATCACAGACCTCTTAACAACACTGGAGTGATTCAAGTCACTGGTACGCTTAAAATTTGTGCCGCTTTGAAACCTTAAGGAATACTGTACCTTCTATCATTCTCAAATAGATGAAATTCTCTGAACCATCCATCCAAACTGAGAAAATCATCGAGATGGACAGTAGAATACAAAGTAAACCTCTCACGTCCTGTGACATTCGAGATGACTGGAACATGGACCAGGACATCTGATGAAGACTGAAAGCAGTTTAGAGTAAAGGTCACATGACAAAACAGCGAGGCAACAACGTGGACCCAAAACTGGACAGACACATCATGTGGCGGAATCCTGGTATTGCTTAGAGTGCGGTGAAGGAGTTTGTGGATAATGGCCCTCACTGTGGTTTGCTGGAGTCCCAAAGCCTTAGAAATGGTTTCGTAACCCTTTCCAGACTGATAGGCATGATGGATTTCTTTTTGAGATTTTTAGCATGCTTCACTTTGTCAGGAAGGTTCTGTTTAAGTGATTTCTTGATTCACCAGGTCTTGCAGTAATCAGGCCTGGTTGTGGAAAGTACAATTTAACTTTAACTAAAAAGTGTGTGCGTGATTTAATTAATTAATCATTTAATCAATTAAATCAGCATTTAAAAACTGCATTTCGTATTTACTCTGGTTATCTTTGTGTAATATTAAAATTAATTTTATCATCTGTCATTTGTGACAAAAAAAAACGGGGAAGGAGCAAAAAATTTTTCACAGCATCGTCACAACCCAGGAAGGCCATGACAACAATGCTTACACCTCTGATAAATGCTGATGCTCAAAGGGTGTAAATAAATTGTTTACACAATTCCAAAATCTACATTTTTTTGCTAAAGTCGAATGCATTTGTACAGAAGTTTAGGTGAACAAGACTTCATTTATTGATTACCTACATTATCCTCACAGCTTCAATGATAAATGAAGCAAAGAGAATGAAAGACACAATCGTTCCGTCCAACTTTTTGTTTAAAACATACAGTGAATCATTCGAAAAGGCAGATTTTATTTGGGACAAAAAAAGAAACCCTTTTTTTTTTTTAAATCTCCATTAGTAATTTCCCACTTTGCATCATGATTATTTTAAACCAGTGAACAAAACCCTTGTGATCAGCGTAAACCAAAACCATTAGAACTTTCACACACACGTCTGCTTACACTGTATGACTATGTACAGTACATGGTCCTGCTCCAAAAACCAGTCCCTCCATCTACATATTTCTACATATTATTCCTCGATTGCTCATCTCCCCTCCCACTAGGCTTAACTATTAAAAAAATGAAGGTAAGGATATGGGGGAGAAAAAGCATGTATTAAGTTAATATGTACGAAACATCTGTTAGAATGCTGATCTCCAGTCAGCTCCTGTGCATGCAGCAAACTAAATGGATCAGAGAGAACCAAAGAGCAGATCAGCTCCTTTAACATGTGTGCAGTCAGGGTTCTTAAAGAAACATTTCATCCCTCCTCAAACCAAAAAAAGAAAATAGCACTTTGTTAATAGTTCATGTATCAGCTTCCACTCGTGTGTACCCATGTTGGTGCTTTAAGATGAAGCACTTCTTTATTCTTTCCTCTTAAAGATGAGGCACAAAGAAAGCGGCGAGGCATAAATCAATAGAAAGATAGCGCGAATTAAAATGATGAGATAAATAAAAGCAAAAGACAGCCGACTGGTTCATAGTACACGCACACAAACGCACACACACACAATTGGAAACCACCCCCTCCTCCCAAACACACAACTCAAAAAAAAAAAAAAAAAAAGGGCTAAGTTTTTTGTTTGTTTTTTTGGACAAATTTCAGCATTTAAGGAGGGGGAAAAAAAGGATGTATTTACAGAGTCATATTTGTACCACCGCAACGCATGTCTGCTATACCTACACCTGAACTGATGCACTTTAACATTAGTGAAAAAGAAGAAATGTGATATTTACAAAATGACAATCTGAAACTAAGGTTGAGGAAACATAGCTGTGTGTTCTGGGTGGCTGCATGGTGCCCTTTATATGAGTGCTCTTCTTTAATAAGGATGTGTGAAATTAAAACATACACACACAAAAATACATTTTTAACACACACACACACACACTCCAATGGAAGCTTAAGATCTGTAGAATGTATATCGAGTAACGGCATCTTCGATTGCGGTCTTGTCTCTCCACTAAAGAGAGTAGTGGAGGAGAGAGTTCAGTCCAGGCTCTGATTGGTCGAATTCAGTCCACTTTCACAACGCTGTAGATTTTTGTCACGAACCAGAAACAGGCAAAGAATCCAATCGTTCCTGTAAAGATGAAACAAAGTTTCCGCTTTAATTCAGGAGAAATCAACATTCAAACAAACAAACTGCTGTCTCTTGAATGAAATACAATACTGGGCAAGAGTCACCGCTCACTGCTTCATAATCAATTAAATCAGATTTAAATTGTATTAAATTAAATTAAATAAATGAGAACAAATGTTTTACTGCGACAGATTGCAAATTGCCGAAAGACTTAAGTCTTTTAAAGACTTAAAAATTGGTTGTTTCTGTAACCACCTCAGCAGCGGCCTCGTTTCCCCTCTCGTCTGTTCCAACCTCTCAGCATTCAGCATCACCAGTACACTAATCACAGGCCTGATCATCTGTCATCATCTCACCGGTTCATGCCTTAAGTTAGATGGGTTTTTTATGCTTGAATGATTTATAGATCACTATGTGACTTTAAAATACAAAAAAAAAAAAAAAAAAAACATTTCTCAGAAAACGAGAGCTCAAATCTAGGCAAAAATGAGACTGAGAAAAGACAGAAAAAACAAGAAAGTCTGGCTCTTTGGAAGCAAAATATGGAGAAATGAGGGGGTTTGTTGTGGGGGCTTAAGACTTTTGCACAGTACTGTATGTGCAAATCTTCTCATGATAAACTAAAGCTGCATTCAAATGTAAGGAAAAACAATCAGTGATGGAGGTGTGTGATGAGTTTCCATCCCCGATTCTGATATCTTTTACCAAATCTACACCTACCCACCCACCTGTAAAGAGGAAGAAGATCAAGGCCATGATCATCGTGTAGCCGAAGTACAATATGGTGCTGGCCAGGCCGGTGATCTGCAGCTTGGAGAAAAAGTAGTGTACAGCGTAGACGAGGAAATACGCTGCTGTGAACCCGCTGGTAAGGAAGGAGCGCCACTGCCAGTGGTAGTCCTGAGGAACACAAAACAAAACAACAGCGTCAGGGTTTTTATCTATAGTAAACCGAGGTATGTCAGAAATAGTTCCTATTATTAAAAAGAGTGGTGGACAATGACAAAGGAAATGTAACTCGTGAGTGTACTTTACTTATACATTTCCATTCTGGATGATTATTGTTATTTTGCAACATCTATTATATCTACATCGGCTATATAAGCTTTGCAAAAATCTATTAATAAAAAGCTAGAATAAAATGTAAAAATATTATTAATGTA
>JAOVVA010000028.1:10078501-10099718 GCA_028565275.1 Leiocassis micropogon | reverse complement strand
CTGTAGAGCCGTGATTAATGTGGGAGCGCAAGTACCTCTCATCCCTCCCCTCTGAGAGAGCTCGGCCAATCAGCTCTATCTGTGCCTCCGGCTGTGAGAGGAAAACAGCATCACCCGGGGTTCGAACCAGCGCTCCCCGGATGATAGGGCGATCATTTTGGGATTATAATCGGAAAAATAATAGACAATTACAGATTATACAACAGATAGTTCTAACCAGGTGATCTGATTGGACCAGAGCCATTCCATGAGTGCTGATATAGACCATAACAGCACTGGGATGTTTAACTATATGCATCACTCTGCTTTTAATTACCTAATAATCGTTAATCCTGAACAAGGCACTACTCGGTGTGTGGAATAAGGGCTAAACAGCTCACTACCTTTTCATTTTATTATGTCTAGAACCGTTAGTAGCTAAGGCTATTTCAAAGAGGAATAAGTGGACACAAAAAGACAGGACTGTCCACCGCCTCCATGTTTAATTCTCCTCACATTTTTATTTTAATATCTGATAAGCATTACAGCTGTGCTGATAATCAGTACGACCACGTGTGATATTGAAAGAGAATATGATATCAAGTTCCTATAAATGACCTGAAATCCTGCTTTTTTTAATTTCATACATGTAGCAAAATAAATGAGTTTTATTTTAAGGTAGTTCATGGCCAAGGTTTAATCCGTAGACTATAAACAGCCCCGGTACCTCTTTGGCTCCATCTTGGCAGCGACCAGTCTGGAATCAGGGGCCTCGTTCTCCACGTTGTGGTAAAAGATGGTGATGTCCACATGGTTGAAGATGTAAAAAGTGTCTCTCTCATTGAACTCCGCCTGCATACGGTAGGAGAAACAGAATGAACAGGCAGCACATACTAAGGCGACATACTCCGGAGTCCAGAACGATTGCGTTCCCACTGATCAAAATGAACCAGGCTCTGTGGTCAAATGTTCTTGGAGACGATCCCGTGGCCCCAACGTGAAAACACCCAAGACACTCACATTGACGACGCAGGCATCTTTGGCCAAGCCGGTTTCTGTGACGTAGCATCCGATGGGGAACCCGGGGTTGCAGAATTTCTGATTGTCCTCCACATCGTAGCACCAGGTCACGGGCATGTTGTCTACAATCCTGCAAAGACAATGAAGAGCAAGATGAGGGTGGAAAAAATGCTGGTCATCTGGTGCTCAGAGATTGTGCTTACTATGCAAGATGAGGAAAGAGGATGAAAACGAGGACCCACCAGTGATGCTGGTAGTTAAGGAGCATTCCTTTCTTGAGGAAATCCAGGTTGGCTTTATCTTCTGCTTTGCTGGTGCTGTATGTTCTGGTGCACACATGCTTGCACGTCTCTTGTTGCTTGAAGGCAAACTGTAAAAAAGGACATAATTAAATAAGGACTTTATCACTTGGCACGCTTTTTCAGTTCGCTAAAAAGTAAATAAATATTTTTCGATTTATCTGGTAGAACTTTAAAGCACAAAATGGTTAAAAAAAAAAAAAGACTTTTGACCTTTAGTTTCGTACTGTAAAGCTTCATAATTACAGGCGACAATATTTACCAAACGGGCAGGGAGAATGTTAATAATGCTGCTGGATGAGATGTATAGTAATAGGGATTTATGGCCGTATCTGTATAAACCACACTGGGAATGTAAACATGGTTTTCACATTACACTCCTTACTACACCTTGATTTAATGACTTGGAACACGCTGCCGTAGGGAAAAACTGTCACGGTGTCATCGTGTTAAACCTGGGCAAAACCTGGTGTAAGGATTCGACTATTTAACCGCCGCAACGTGACTTGGAAAAACAAGCAAAACTTGAAGAAAATCAAGTTGGATGAAGAAAATACTGTTGTTTTTTTTTTGTTTACTGGAGACACTAGAGTGAGAAAGAGAGGAAAAAAAGGAGGGGAGGAGGGGACAACAACCAGATGTCATCTATAGGACGATTGCTATTCTGTTCTCAGACCGGAAAACAATTTACATCAACTGATGTGGCGCGGATTCCTGATCCTCCTCATCTCCATCCAAGATAAAGGACAACATAGAGAACACCCCCTTAGCCACTCTGGCTAGCTTGTAATCCATGTCAGACATCACTTCAGCAATCCTGTATGAGCCTTTACAGACAGAAGCTAGTCTGGCAGGAAAAAAAACAGCTGAGGCGTGAGTCTTCAGCTTGACCAACCCTGAATGAAACTCCTCTTCGTTTCTTATCATAGCGTTGCTTCTGTGCTGAGTCCCTCCCTAAAGAGTCAGACGTGCTTGGTGACATCCATAAATCAAAGGGGCGTGCTCAAGCCTCCGAAAAACAAAAGAAATGCTGGTGTGTCTCCTGTGCTCTACAGATACAGAGCTGTCCTCAGTGCAAAAAGAGATCCCAGGGACGTGGAGGGCCGAGCCTCTGTGGTTTTTGGCCCACATAAGCTCATAAGATTGTGTTCGTATTCACCCTCTCTGTCTGGTTGGTTTGCAGGCGATGGGCTGTGATTAGTCTGTAAGCATGAGGGCTTAAACAACTGCCTTAAAAAAAAAAAGAAAGAAAAAAAAAACCAGGTCCAACAAACACCTCTGAGACAAACTTTTCTGCTGCAACTCTGACAGGACTGATTTTTACCCACTCGGTGTAATAGTTAATATATTGTAAATACTATTCAAAGCCTACACATCCTGAATAACACTAGGGAGTGTGTTTGGCCTAGGGAGTGTGTTTGCATATTAAAGTTAATATAATGGGCCTTCGTATTCTGTTGATTTGAACTACCAGAAGCCCGATCTTCCAGTCAACAGACACACTACAAGCAGATGTCTGCGAGACGCTGATTTTCCTTATTTTTTCCGTCATCATCACCTTAAGCAAGTGTGCTGATAATCCTAGCAATTTCTAATGCTTTGGGCATGGACGGATAAGAAAGCGCGACCCTGGTATCTCTAAAAATATCAGTAAGAATAAAAATAACGGGTGAAAAATGTATTTTACTGTACATATCACGATATCACATTACTCTGAGAAATACTACCTGCCAGATGTTCATCAATGACAGGAAGTGTGATCAAAATTTTCTGTGAAATGTTTTTTTCTCCCCCCCAATCAAAACAAATAGTTCAACCAAATGAATAAAGACTTTCTTTTTTTTTCAGTTTAACACACTTATTAATCACAAAGTGCCATCCTTCCTTCTCTCTGGCTGTACTGGTCCTTATCCCTTATACAATCTATATAAAATCTGCCAGAATAAAAAACTATCATCAGAGAAATGTATCGTAGTGACTCGGTAATCTCTCGTGTTCATGTTTGCTTAAAACAGGATTTACTCGGAAAATAAATATATACGTATACAAGTATCTAAGTGACACAAGGATTAGATCTAATGTTTGGTACAATGATTATCTTGTCCAACCCTGACTGAGTGATGCGCACAAATAAAAGCATGAGGTGTGTGTGTGTGTGTGTGTGTGTGTGCGTGTGTGCTTACCTTGTAAGGCGACGGTTCAATTCTCTCCCCGAAAAGCACCTGGCCTAAGTTTTCCGATGGCCGTTTCTCAGTATCGATCGTGCAGAAGTCAAACCTGAGTCCAAAAACAAGCACAAAACGGGTCATGACGTGTAATATTTGAACGCAGTCATGTCATGTGCGTGTGTGTCAGGTGAATGTGACTCTGTGGTTATGCAGTCAGGAAACACTCAGCTTTAAATGTTCACACTCTATTTTTATTAAACTGATCTAAAAAAAACGAAATAAAAAAGTATATACATTTTCTTAACCACTATAAAATATAAATATATGACCTTTTTATGTGATAATGACAATATTATTATGGTTATATTGCAGTAGCATTTTTTGGTAATTATTATTTTATTTTTATTTATTTTTTTTATCAGAAAATAAAGATCTGCCTTTGTCGTTCCAATATTTTTGGAAGAAACTGTATTGAGGAGTGAAAGATTGTTGATCAAGAGTACGTCACAAAAGCTACAAATAAAGATACTGAACAGATTTAAATCTGTTTTACGTGCCTATTGACGAGGAGATGACGTGAATGGAAAACATTTTAGATGAAAATAATAAAAATATAGTCGGAAGCAGCGATGAGCGGGCCCAAATACCCTGCGCCATCGCTACCCGGGCACACCAGAAAGACAGTGGGCATGTGCATTTAAAGGGGATATATTTTAGAAAAAGGGGAATTTTATGTTTAGACCGCCAAAAGCCCCAGATGCGGGTGCAAAAAAAGCATGACACTATGTCACTCAACATGATGTCACTCAATATGATGTCACACAAAGTTATTAACCAGTTTTCGGCATAAGTTTGAGGCATCGCCACGGCCGACCCGTTTGAGATATCAAAAATCCACCTGCAATTTTGCATTCTCGATGTCTTTAGATCACATCGGTCCGTTTTGGTGACGATCATATAAATCCTCTAGGAGGAGTATATCAAAATCCTTCGGGTGAGTTTTGCGTCCTCACTAAAGATAACAGTAGGCAGCGTTGTCTATGGCGGGTAATGAGAATGTCAGAGGTTGGGGGGGGGGGCTAAAATCCTAGATCAGACTGCAAGGGGTCTATCATGAAAGCGTATACGACAGACGTATATGTAAGGGCTGCTGAAACACTGGAGGAGCGCGAGCGCGCTCTATTCGCAGGTAGCGGTATTATGCAGGCGTCGGGATCGACACGCGGATACCCTTTAATCAGTCATAAACTCAGCAAGTGTCCCCGCTAAGTTGGTTACTGCGAATATACTTCAAACTTGGACGTTGATTAATATTGTAAATGACACGTGCCATTACTTATAATAACGTCCCGCTCCTGAGCTCATGTAAATCCAGCTTGACAGGTGACACACCTTAAACACTGTGCATATATACAGATTATTAAAACAACATTACAAGTCTAAGGTGTGTTATAAAATATCGAGTTGTCCCCCTTAGGCTGCAGGACTGTGAAATGGAGGAGAAGACTGCAGTGTTCATGTCAGGACTGTCCTTCTTCTGCCCTGCAGTTACATCTCGCATTAACCTACGCACGAAGACGCACGCGCTTCGAGAAATCCCTTCGCTCTCATTTCGCCGCTCCTTAAAAGTGCCCTCTGAGGATGGTAAAAGGCTCAAAATTAAAATAGTGATGAAACAAAATGAGATGCCCGGTCGAACCGGCCGAACTGCTCCGCCTGAACAGGTGAGGAAATCTTTTGTCGAGGTTGTCACAGGGGTGAGAATTGCGAGAAAAAAAAGATGTTCAAGCACATTCCAAGAGAGAAATCCTTTACACACAGCTGACGCAATGCATACCACAAACCGTAGCAATGTTACAAAGCAGGTCAGATTAAACAACAAAAAAACTCTACTCACGCTGTGTATTCATACGGCAGGACTGACTCCACGGAATCCAATCTGTTCACAAAGAGCTCGATTTTGTCCTGCAAAATGTAATGAAAGGAAATAAGCACATTAGTTAATACAGACGGAGGAAATTCACACATACATTAAAAGCAAAACTGGACAAAGATAATTAATATTATAAGAACGGATAAGATGAATCAAACGATTCAGGAATCACAGCGAAAGAGAAGTTTATTTAGCTGATGGAGTTCTTCTGAGAAAGAAATTTCTTCAGGTCAAAGGGCATTGAACTTGGGAAATTGGCAAGCATATTTTCATGCCTTACTTATTTTTATAGAATAAAGAAATAACAGTCACGCTACATACAGTCGGCCTTAAGATTTGAACCAGTGACCTGTGCGTCTTAACCACTGAGCTACTCCTGCCCCTGACTGTTGTAGCTGCTACTACCGAAACGGAAACATGGAAACGTGTCAAACATAACTACGTTATTATAAAAATGATAACGTCACTGATAGCAAATTGTTCGTATGAAAGAATAATAAAGCACTCTGAGAAGTGCTATAAAGGCACATATCAATCAATATCCAAGCTTCGAAATTAATTGGGTTAGCTAGCATAATGCTAAGTTAATATAATGTAAAGCTTGGGTATTGATATAGGCTATGTATCGAAAAAGATTGCATAAGAGAAGTGTCAGGTCAAAAGCGGACGAAAGTTCGAGACACGAAAAAAGACGACAAAATCAGGTAAGGAAGCATTTAAAGTTGTTTTTTTTTTAATAAAGGGAAGGCTGGACTTGAGGGAGAATGAGACAGCCATTTGTATTTATTGAACATCCCATAAATACTTCAATCCTTGTTTTCTGTTATTAGAACCTCCACACTTCTGGAAAGGGCTTTCCACTGTAATCTGGGGTTTAAGTTCATTCCTCTCCCAGAGTGTTTCTGAGCTCAGGCGCTGATGCGATGTTGGGCGGGGAGGCCGGGTGCAGTCAGCGTTCCTGTTCATCCCAATTGTTTTGAGTGGGGTTGAGTTCGAGGCTCTGTGCAGGTTACTCGAGTTCTTCCAGTCACACCTCGTCTTCATAGAGCTGGCTTTTGTACACGGGAATTGTGTAGCTGGGGTAGGTTTGGGCTTTCATGTCCGAGTGAAGGGAACGGTAAAATCTACAGCATACAAAGTACACTTGTGTGCAGACTTTCAGTTCAGTGGTAAGTCTCAGGAAGAACCAAAAACGAGTGTAAGGTGTAAAAAGCAGGGGTACCACAGGGGAATTTAAATTTCAAATAAGATCCTGTCTGTAAAATTTTCCTCACAGGCCAAGAATTCAGATCTCTATACATGCAGTCTATAAAATATTAGCAATTTAAAGTTTCCACAGCATTTCAATAATATTAATGGATAGTTTCCAGGAAATACGTTAAACATGCGAATAGTTTGAACTTTGTGTGTCCATCTTTACTGAATCTTCTACTGAACTTGTAAATGAATGTGAAAGGACTCTGGTTGCTCGGTCACACCAGGATCTCAGTTTGAGTATTTCACACACCCTCACCTCGGTCTGCTGCGGCTATATTTGCTCTAACGACCCGTGTTTTCTCTCATGGCGGCGTTTCACATCACTGCTTTTTATTATCGCTACGGTTTCAGAATATGAGACAATAACATACATCGATCTGTCTATTCATCTTCAGAGGTTCGGTTTTCATAGTCTACATTCCTTTCTTAGGAGTAGGTCATGCTCCGTTGTGCCTTCATTTATGTTGCTTCCGCTCACTCTGTAAACTATCGCATAGATGGCCGCGCCCACATCAAGGCGGAAAAAAAAAATTAGATTACTGGTGTGTTATTATAAAAAAAAACATCAGGGTCCGGGTGGGTCTGTCAATCGCTATGGGCCATTTAGTGATGCCCAGCGTATAGGAAAAGTAGGACATGAGCGTCTCTAGCAGTAACTGATTTACATAGATTTATGCAACCGCAAACTGCGTAAACTTTCAAAAGTTTTGATGATGTTAAGAAAACCTGGAAGAAACACGCATGAGCAAATCTAGAGCATCATAGCTAATTCACCACTAAGCTAAATCTTCCCTGATCACTAATGTTCATTTTAAGTTCGGTCCTCGGAAATAATTACAAGTAGTGAAATTTCTTCCATAACTAGTTCTTTCGTGAGCGCTGATAGAAATTTGAGTTGGTGTATAGTTATACTGATGATCTAAAAAATGTAGTTAGTAAACTTTTATTTTTTTTAAATTTCAACAACAGGAATATTTAAGTTATTGTGGTCTGTCTTTCGGTTGTTGTTCCCAACGAGGTCGCCACAGAAGACCGTCCGATCCGCACACAAATTTGGCACAACCCTCCCATTTTATCCAGTGGCTGGGATGGGCAGGAATTGAACCCAGGGCCTTCCTCATGCATGGCAGGTGAGAAACCTCCCACTGGGCCACCAATGCCTATAAATCATTTAGCTGATCTGATAAGTGCATATGCTTAACAACCCATATTTAGCTGATAAGTGAGTGCATTGTTAGTATTGTCAGGATAACAACTTCTTAAGTAAGTGGAATAACCGCCAAAAAAATAGGAAAACTGAGTTATAATGGCGATGACGTCACGAAAGACAATATTGAAAAATTATGAACGTTGACCTTTAATCGGTTGTTATCGTTTATGGATGAACAGATGGACTCGGACGACTTCCTTGTTCCATTCAAATGATCAAATGATTCAGTTCGTCAGAAGTTACGTCACATAAGTACTTGGTCACAGAAAGGAATCGGTGTAACACAGTATTACAATAATAACGATTAATTTTATGAAAACTGACGTCACATAGGAACTTGGGAAGAGCGCGCGCGTATATGCACCGTATTAAGCTAGCTCACGGGCTGTGCTCTGAAACCACTGCATTACTCTTACTCATTACTCTTAGTGCCCTAAGAAGGCTAAAAAGTAACGCATGATCCTGCCTGTGGAGGCAGCGCAGTGAGTGTTCCAGAAAGTGATTCGGGACACAACCCGCTCCCACGGTAATAAACAGCCCTGGAGAAGCTAAAACGCTGGATAAAATAGCGAATCCGTCTAAGTAACCGTTCAGAGCCAAGCACATGTCAAATACAGACATGAGCGTTAAACAGTCACCGTTGAAATGAAATCAAAACCCTGAGTGTATATTAGCGCCATGATTAGCAGCTAATAGCGCTAGCTAGTTAGTTAGCTAGCTAGCTAGCAAGCGAGAGAAGGCTAATACGAGATATGACAGTGAAGTTATTTTCATTTCGTCTCCTAGAAAAAAAGCCGAGAAGTTAAATATGACACAGCGGGTTACCTGGCATTCCCTCTGAGCGTCCTTCCCCTCCTGAGGTTTTTCACAGAAGCTGACCGGAGCTAAACCCGGAAGGTAGAAAGCCGCAGCATCCTGTACGAGGAGCAGCAGCGCGGACATCAGCGCCAAACGAACTCGCGAAAACATCATCATCATTATAGTCTGTGTCTCTTCCTCGGTCTCTGTGGACGAGCTAACACTTCATTCAGCGGCTGCCAAAACAAACTCGAACACAACACAAATATCAGAAAGGGATCATTTGCTTTGCGGTCGGCTCGCGCAGGCCAGTAACAGGACGGCGGATCTGCCTGCCTGCGTAACCCACTTTTCTAGTTCGACAGTTGCTTTGCGTTTTTTTTTCTACCTGTAATCCGACTAGCCCTGCCCCACCACTGTGATTGGATAACCTTGGTTCGTTTTCACATGTAGACCAAGGATTGGACAGTTTCACGAAGGATTAGCCAATAGCAAATTGAGAAGCGAGTCCAACATGGCGGAAGAGGCGGGGATTTTCCGGAAAATGGATATGACTTTAGAAAATATGCTCTGGGAAGACACGTCATCTGGTACACGACATACTGCTAGCCACAATCAAGAGTTTTTAAAGTGGCTTTACTTTTAATAAAAAATAAAAAATTATATTGTTATATACCATATCGTTTAATTTTAATTAAAATTTGTATAATTAAATTTTATTAAAAAGTTTATTTAATTTAATAAAAAAAACAATTTTACATTTTATTTAATAAAAGTACATTATTTAATTTGCCCTTTATTTTTGGAGAAAATGGCAAAATGTTGGCAAATCTTTGAGATGTTTATTATGACCAGGGCTTTTCTTTTTGTTATTTAAAGCCTGCCATGCTTTCGACCTGAGTTTAATTCCCGCTCAAATCCCGGGCACTGGATGCAGTGCCGGTCCCGAGACCGGATAAAAATTGGAGGGTTGCACCAGGATGGGTATCCAACATAAAAACAGGGGTGCGAAAACTCCCTTGATAGACAAACAACAAAGTCTATTGTCTTTCTTATAATCTTGTAAATAAATACTTATTTCAGGTAACCTGTATGTCATAGCAAATAAAACATGGCAAATATACTTAAAGAAGAAATGAAAAGAGACAAAAAAAATGACAAAGATTATTTTAATGCACAACTCTAATACGTAGTACATCAAACAAAACACAAAAAGCAACTCTGGTATAAATGCAGGGAAAAAAAAGAGAGGAAAAAAAAAGGTTTTTTAAAATGTTACAAGGAACGAGAGCCAGTTCTCATCAAAAGTTCTCTGCCACACTTAGAAAGTTCGTTGGCTTTCGTAATTTCTACAGTATCTTCATAGGCTAGTGTTCCTCCAGTCTCTATGGTCCTGTGTCGCGGCGCTTAATTCTCCATTATCACTGACTCACAAACAGTTTCAGTGTTTTGCAGCATGAGACGGTCAAGTCCGGGTGATCAGTGTGCACACGCTTTTCTCACTGAGGCGTCTCAAGACACACACACCTCAGCCGGGGTATTCTTATTATTAGCTGCGGACGCCGAGTCGGCTTTTTCCTGCCCAGCAGCCATTTTCTTCTTGAAGAGACGTACACTGAGCTGCAGCAGTTCTTGGTCCACCACTGGAGCGCTAGTGTAGATCTGCTTTGTCGTCCCCTAAGACCACAACCAAGACAAGCAGGCAGATGTTAACGGAATACAACAAAACTCGGGAACACTATCTGAAAATTCCAACACCGTTCATCCTGTTGAGGATGCGGCAAACTGACGTGTGTTGTCATGCTGTCAAATTTACAGCTGTGTCGACTATATATGTGAAGGGGAAGTAATAACATGCCCGAAAGATTAAAAACACTACCAGCTCCTGCACAATAACCGAAACACTAAAAATTTATATAAATGTGTAGGCGTTCTTATAACAGCTAAATACTCTAACTCCTAGTTACTGACAATTTTTTTTAGCTATTTTCAATTTTAGTCTTAGTCCGGGGATAAATGTCCCTGTTAGTTTTTATCATATTTAGAGTCAATCTTTTAGAGTCAAAATTTTTTATTTTTGTTTAGTCAAGTTTTAGTCAACTAAAACTCTGGACATTTTAGTCTAGTTTTAGTCAGAGAAACCCTTAAGTACTTTAGTCTAGTTTTAGTCAATGAAAAAATTACATTTTAGCAATAATATTTTTATTAATTAACCCTACAGTCAATCTAGTCCAGCCGAAAACATTTGTTAGGTTTTTCACAAAATAATTATCTTAACATTTAAAACGTTTCTTTTCATCAGATTTTTTCAGCAAATTATATTTATTTTTAACCATCACAACAACTGCACATGTCCACATAATTGTTTAACTACAAATGATTAGTAGCAGTATGGACAGTCTTTTGAACCTTTTTTTTAATATGAATTCACACACTTAGTCTGTTGTAGGGATAGCTCCTATGGGTCACGATCATTTGCTAACCTATTAGCTTAATGTGTTTGGCTATAAATTAAAATAAAATAAGATACAATATACTTATTGTATCATGTGGTAACAATTACCAAAAAGAGGCGGTAATTTTTATGGTATGCCTTGATGCGCCTCTTCAGGTTTGTAGTATTTTTCTCAGCGATTGTGTGCCCACACTGTTTCCCCTCCGATATATTACTACACATCGGCTTTTTTTTCTCCCGTTCAATATGAAGAAAATTATATGCTACTTCTGATATGCTGTGCGCCGTGACCCGGCAGAAATGAATGAACACCATATCCCAGCGGATTGTGACGAAAATTATAGGTTGACAAAAATAAAGAAAGATGTTTTATTAGTTTTCATTTTTTTAAACCACATTTTAGTCTTGTCTTTTTTCGTCAACAATATTCCATGCTGATTTCGTCAGTCACTGTTCATTGATATCCGTGACGTCTCATCATCGCCACAGGAAAAAAGGTCATCTACGAATATTTTTCCGTCATTATTTTCGTTGAGGAAATTAACACTACTCTCAGTCTCCGCATGGGTTAAAGGGTAAAATGGGTGAAATGGTCTGCAGTATTGAAAGAAAGGAGCTGCCTGCCAAATCCCACATTCAAACCCAGTCGTAAAAGTACTTTCTCAAGGAAACACATCTGATAACCTTATGTCATCTCAAACAAAAAAACCAGAGCCATCAGGTTGTGTATGTTACCTTGTCGTTTTTGAGGAGTTGCCTGCGGATGGCGATGTCTCGGCGTGCACAGAGCGCCTTGCCACACGGCCCCAGGTTTCTCAGCAGGTTCGCTCTCTCCGTCCTCCTGTTCAGGGCAGCCATGTTCAGCGCTCCAAGGTCGTGCTCGAACAGCTTTTCCGCATCTGAAAAACACCAGCGAGAACAACTCATAAAACTGAGCACCAGTCGAACAACAAAAGCACGGATTGAAGATTCTTTATGGTCACTATATATAGCGAAATTAAAGCAATACGTGCAGTGCAACTCGAATTATAGCTTATATTTACAATTGTTAGTGAAGGCTAAATAATACAAACGATATAATTCATTTTCTTTTATATACACACACACTTTATACTGTATGTAAATATAATAGTAGTAGTAATAAAAAAATAGTACATCATAAATAATCATCGGTGTCATTTCCTCACCTTTAGGATCCTCCAGCTCTTTAACACAGACATCTTTAACACGCGCGAGAAGCTGAGGACCGGCCAGACGCCGAGAGACGCCCGCGCGCAGCAGCATGGCTCCGGGTGTGAATCTAAGCAGCGCAGCTCCTGGTGCCCGGGTTTCCTGTTTCTGCTTAGGCATCAGGCTGGACCAGTCTACATCGATCACGTCCAGAGGTCCTACAGAGGACCAAAAAAAAGTGAAATAAATTAATTTGAAGATCAGCAAATCAGATTAATAATATCAATAATATGTGAAAGTTGTGAAAAGGGCCTGAAGTTAAAATAAGAGAATAGTGGAATATAAATGACGATGTTAGACCAGGGGTCGGCAATTAAAAAAAGAAAACACCGAAAACCACAAAACCCTTTTGAACTCTAAAATGAAGATAACGCCGCATATATCGGTTTTTACTTTTATGCCATGTATAAAAAAACTATAGTGTGTTGCATTTATGAAATCAATGACCTGCTACTGAGAAAACAAAATCTTATTTCCGAATGCAACAAAAAAACACTTTGAACTCCGAAAAAAAAGGCACCGGGTTGAATGTTACTTGCTAATAAAATACTCTGTCTATTTGAGTCCTCCTCGTATTTATGAAATAAAAACTAAAAATATCCACATGCAGCAAACTGAAAATGCTGTCTGCTTCCATGTGCTGTTATCGTTTTCCTCCCTGTGTACTGGAGCGTGCAGTTGGTCAGCTGTAAACCTGAATAAAACCGGGGCTCGAAAAGCAAAAACAAACTAAAATAAAATAAATGTAAATTATATACTCAGCAGCAGAGGGATTTAAAAGAGCCACCCCAGTTGCCGACCCCTGTGTTAGTCGGTAGGCCACTAAAAGCCATAGCATACATCAACATCTCGAGTTTGACTCAAATAAAAACCTGCCTTTTTTAATAATGCTTAGTGCAAATATGTGTCGCAAAAGCACGTCAGTTTTGCAGTGAGAGTACAAGGAGCCATTCTAAGTATGAATTGAATGTACTGTTCATTCATTCATTCCGCAATGTTAACCTCAGACAACACACATTCTGTATCTGTACCTGGGACTTTCTCCTCGTCCTGCTGATCGTCTCTTTTCTGGCTGTCGGCCAAGATCTCATCCAGCTCGTCGTCGCTGATGGGCTCGTATTCCTCCCCGCCCGACACCGCCGACTGAGCATCCTCACCCTTCCCTTCATCCTCTACAAAAAAACAAACCACAACAAACAAAGAGTTAAAGCCTGGTCTTGGAACTCTCTCAGTGTACAATCATTTAGAAAACCATCTCACCATCAAGGCTGTCTATCTTCTCTGCCTCACAGGATTCCATCGGTACATGCGGCTCGTCTGTAGCGCTGGGTTTGTCCATGTCCGCATGGGCTTCTCGAGGCAGCAGGGGCTCGTAGTCCCCCCGCTCCATCCGCATCTCCACTCGGCTCTTGGGTTCACCTAACAGCGGGAGCTCGAAGGGCAGCATGCGCTCTCGTTCTCCTCGGTCTCTGTCTCGCTCTCGCTCCCTGTCACGGTCTATGCGTTCGTGGGAGAGCAATCCCTCAGGCAGAAGTCTTTCCCTTTCGCGCATCTCGCGCAAATCCCGCTCTCTGATCGGCTCACGATTGGGGCGGAGTAGGAGGGGCTCGCGACCTCGACCTCCCCACTCTGGCACTCGGGGCTCTGGCTCCCAGTCTCGCTGCTGTGATAGCGGCGGCTGGTTCTGCGGCTGCCGGTACTCCTTCCTGTCGCGGTCGAACTGTTCACGTTCGCGGTCCCGGTCACGCTCGCGGCTGTCGTGTGAGCCGGCGCGAGAGCGTCCTTGCCGCTCGGACTCCGGAGAGCTGCGCCTAGAGCTGTGACTACGCGAGTCTTGTCGGTCTGAAAAAAAAAAAAACAATAACAAAAAAAATACAGTTGAATTACTTGGTGTGTTTCTTTGATGATTCATAGATAATAACTTTTATGACCTAAAATCTTTGATAAATTTGCTTTGCATCAAAGCACGAGCAACAACAGTATGTGGGTGTATTGCGCATCAGGAAACGATTACCTGAGGAAGTGCTGCGACTCGGCTCTCCTCTCCTCAATTGGTCGATCCTCGACTTCCTCTCCTCCCTTACTCCGATGGGTTCGGTGGCTGCCACCCTTTCCCTCTCTCTTTCCCTTTCTCTCTCCCTGTCGCGCTCTCTGTCACGGTCGCGGGAATTAGCGCCCTGTCCGCGTGCCCTGCGAGACCGCGGCCCCGGCTGACTGTCCTCCGTGCGGTGGGCCGAGTCGTTGGAGGGCGAACGGAGCCGGCGCGATGCCGCCCGACTCGGGTTGCTACCCATGCTGCTACTGCGTTGCTGCCTTTGATCAGCCTGCTGTGGTTTGCGCAACATGTGCTGCGGAAGCAGCGGCTGCAGCGGAAGAGCGTGCATCACCATGGGAGGATCGGGGAGCAGCGGAGCTAGAGGTGGGTTCCGGCGGGGCAGCAGGCGCTCTGGAGCTCGCTCTGATGAAGCTTCGGTGCGCTCTGGGACCTCCTCGTCGGACCAGTCACTGAAGTTAGTGTCCATTTTCAGCGGTGCTGCTGCTGCCGCTGCCGCTGCTGCCGCCGCCGCCGCCGCCGCATGACCAGACATCAGCGCTCGCTGGGAAGGCAAGTCCTCTTTGTTGATCGGAGGAGGTGTCTGAGGACCACGGCGTCTCTTGCTGATCGGTTGCTCATCCTCCGATTGGTCAGACTCGGCACCTCTGGAACGCTTACGCCTCCTCTCCAGAGACTTCTTTTTGCCCATTTTAGGGGGTGAGAGAAGTGGGCGTGGTGCTTCAGGGGGCGCTGAGGAAACAGAAGGGGGCGGGGGCTCTGGGTTAAAACGATCTCCACCAGTGCTGCCCTCGTCCTCTTTCCTGTTTTTCTTCAGGTTCTTTTTTAGAGACTTTGTTTTCTTCTTGCCCTCCTCGTGGCCGAGCGGTACAGGCTCTCGTACCTCGGGGACGGCAGCTGAGGGGGCAGGTGGCGTGATGGCATCTCTCTGCTCTTTACCCCTTCGAGCCTCAGATGCTGGCGTGTTCACGGAACTCTCTGAAGGATGATCCCCACGGCGCTCCATCCCCCGAATCGTGCCTCGATCAGCACGAGGCTCTGCTTCTTCGTGCCGACCGCGCACATCCTTCTTGTCTCCACGGCGTTCATTGTCCCTCCAGCGTGAGGACTTATCTTCGACAGATGCGCGAGGCGGAGAGCGGCTTGGCTCCTGAGGACGGACAACCTGACTCAAGAGTCTGTGTTTATCACCTGCGCAAATAAAAAAAAAAAAAAACACACACAATTAAAAGAGCTCTGTCTGACAATAACACTTTGTGCTTTGCACTGTAGTCGTCTGTGCTTCTGACTCTACAGTACATTATCTCTCACTTATTGTCCACTTTTACTAGTTACCTTTCTCCTCTGTACTGTTGTAGCCATCGCTGTCTGCAGGGCTCCCTTCCCGCACTTTTTTAGGAGAGGGCCGGGGGCTGGGCGTGTTCTCCACGCGGTGCCTCTTGCGCCCACTAGCAGAGTTGAGCAGAGAAGGTTTTTAGTTACACTAATCACACTCGATCAACACGACTAAATGATGAATGCTTTGAAACTCACATGTTCTTTCGCTCTTCATGAGTGTCTCTGACTGAGCGTTCGTCTCGTACCTCCTCTCTTCTGTCCCGCCTCTCCTCCCTGCCTTTCTCTCTCTCCTCCCATTCTCTCTGCCTCTCCCTCTCTCTCAGCTCCCTCTCCCGTTCCCTCTCCTTCCTCTCCCGTTCCCGCTCCTCTCTCTCACGTTCCCTCTCTCTTTCCCTCTCTCGCTCCTCTCTCTCTCGTTCCCTCTCTCTCTCCCGCTCACGCTCCTCTCGTTCTCGCTCCCTCTCGCGCTCCTCCCGCTCTCGTTCCCTCTCGCGCTCCCGTTCTCTCTCACGCTCTCTCTCCCTGACTCTTTCCCTCTCCCTCTCGGCCTCTCTCTCCCTCTCTTTCTCTCTTTCCCGCTCCCTTTCTCTCTCCCTGTCCCTTTCTCGATCTCGCTCGCGGACATCTCGCTCGCGGCCCCTGTCCTCCCGTCTGTCCTCTCCTCTGTCACTCCTCCTGTCGTCCCTCCTTTCGTCACGCTCCGCGTCCTCATTGCGGCCCTGGTGGCGACCTGGTGAAGGCGCTCTTTGATCTGCTGAAAAAAGAAGCCGTGTTACGACTCTGACGCAATATAAGTTTTTAAATGTTTATCTGTTTGAAGGTCTTAAAGGAAAGAGATCATTTATAACCTCTGTCCCTGTGGTCACGGCGATCCCTGTCTGCCTGACTACCACGGCGGTCGTAAGACGAATCTCGGGTCTGCTCTCCACGCTGCCTGTCGCCGTCATAGCGATCACGTTCTGTCGCCCTCTCCGTGTTTCTCTCGGAGCTCCTCTCCCTTAGGCCGCTGCTACGAGACTCCCATCCATCATGGCCGCCGGTGTCTGCCTGCGATGTACGAGACCCACGAGCCGATCCTGGTGCGGAGAAGGGAGGTGGGGGGGGTGTGTGGTATAATAACAAATTAACAACAAACCATCATCTTTTGAGAACATCAGACAGAATAATTTCCTCACCTTTCTCGGGGTTGTCCGCACGTCCCCTTCCTCGTCCCATCCTCTCTGCTCGAGATTCGTTCCTGTTGTCTGCCCTGCTCTCGGTCCTCCCCTCTTCTCTACCGTGTCCTCTTCCATAATTCCTCTCTTCCTGCACCGACGTATCACCTTTCCTGTGAGCATCATTCCTTTCCCTCTCCCTTTCCCTCTCTCTTTCTCGCTCCCTCTCCCTGTCCCGATCTCGCTCTCTCTGTTCCATCGAATCCCTGCCGGTCCGGTCCCTGGTGTCGCGCACGTCCTTGGCGTCACTGCCGCGGTGCTGTCGGTCATCGCGCGTGTCTCGCCGGTCCCGATCGAAGCGGCGGTCGCGGTTCTCTCGGGTCTCGCGGTCTTCGCGCGAGGTCTGATCGGTCTCATAGCTGCGATCGTCCCGTCCGCTGTCTTTATCACGCTTCCCACGACTTTCTAAATGTTAAATGGGGAAAAATACTGAATTAATAGATTACTGGATATCTAACAATTATAGATTTATAGGTTAGAAAAAACTTGTACCATCTCGCCGTTCATGACGCCTGTCGTGTGTGGGGGTTCTCTCCCTCTCCCCACGTCCTCTCTCTTTTTCCCGCTCCCGGCCCTGTGAGTGATGGCGGGAGGCGGGGCTCGACCTCTGCGGTGTGGAAGGCGAACGGGAACGTGAGCGGCGTGAGGCCTGAGCCGCTGTAGGTGAGGATGACAAGGTGGGGAGCAGGTCTCGTTGGTAGGACGGGGAGGCGGAGCCACGGCGTCGGCGAGGAGATGGAGAGTGGCGCTGGTGCGAAGATCCGGAATGAGATGAGGGAGAGTGGTGAGGGCGGGTTGTTGGAGAGGGGCTCCGGTGGTGACGCGGTGGGGTACGAGACCTATAAGGGAACAAAAGAAGTATTTAAAAAAAAAAAGAGAGATTAAACATGTGCCTGTGACATCAAGCTAATAAACTTTCATCACACAATGTGTTTCTTTTTACAGACTTGGCACACTTGCATGCAATTATGATTCAATTATGTACAGTTAGTCCCTAAACTTACGGACAACTCTCTAATTCCAGTCAACATCCACTTTCCACTATTACATGTATTTCCAGAGGAAGTGTGTGTGCAAAAAAACAATTCTTACTGGGCGACTTGGCGTGGCGTTAGTATATCCAGTGCTTCAGCTGGTTAAACTGCACTGGTTTTGCTTACCTCTGTGGTGAGCTTTGTTTTTGGCTGGCAGGTTTGGGGGATGAGGACTTCCTCCTGGTCTGGGGAGACACCTCTCTCCCAGGAGACGACACACTTCCAGAACGTTCCTCTGATGTCACCGATCGCTTGGCCTTGTGGGAGCTGTCAGAGCGGTCTCTACAACACCCACCACGGTATTCATTAATATTTAAAGATCTATTTATCTACAGTTTCCCACATCCACTCCTAGTTACACTTTTCCTCTCTCTGTGTTACAGCGTAAAACATCAATATAAAAAAGAAAAACTGCTTAAGTTTAATCCTATACATGTTCACAAAAGCCGTGTACCTGCGCTTTTCTTTCTTCTCCTTGTGCTTATCGATGTCCCTGCCCCGCTCCTTGGTCTCTTTCTGCTTGTCTTCACTCTTCTCCTTGTTCTTGTGCTTGCCCTTGTGCTTTTTGCCTCCTACAGGCAGGTCCAAGGGCACAGGAGGAGGGGGGCTGGGCGTGCGCGGCCCTTTCTTCTTGCTGTGTCCACTCTTGGACGATCTGATTGAAGATTAGAGTGTTAAATTCGTTCTTTTTAAAAATAAATAATAACCCAAAGCATACACAGCATGAATAGCTGTTTAGGCCTGGTCAATGGTTTTTGGTCTACAAGACCACACCCGGTACCTTACAAATAAATGATTAGGACATTCACTGTGGACATTACTATTGTGTGTAACCACAGAACCCCGTTTTATTAAAACTGACACAGTTATTATTAAAACAGAAATTAGATCTTTGCAGACCTCCTGATTTTATTTTAAGCACGTATTTAAAAATTGTACAGTGCCAATTTCTGTTGAATTTTGGGATGAACTAATGATTTTTTTTTCAAGGTTGATTTTTTTATTTACTTTCTTAATAATAAAGGTGTTTTCCCTTTAAATTTCAAATTAGCAGATGAAATTTTTTTCTTCCTGTGGGCCAATTGTGATGAAACCCAGCCGATATGATGTTACCTCAAGCTTGGTCAAATACTTTGTGAAAACCCCATTAAAATTGGTTCGGTAGTTTTTACGCGATGTGTGCACAGACAGACAAAAATCCCATTCTATTACTTATTTTAATTCATATTTAAATCTTATTTGTCATATACACAGTCATAAACAGTCTGACATGCACTGAAATTCTTTTACGACCGCCCATGATGTAAACATTTAAAGAAAGGAGTATTCAAATAAAGATTATGAAATAAGAATCAAATAATTAAAAAGAAAAATGGAGTATAAAAAACAAAATAATCAAAGAATATGAAATATGAATATAATAATAAGTATGCAAATCTAAAAATAAAATATAGTAAAACTGTTAGCTGTAAAATCGACACCATGTACAAGAAATGACATGGAATTGAAATGGAATCAATGAAAAGCAATGTCGAGTCACGAGCAGAACAGTGTGCAAAGTTCCAGGTGTGGAAAATATAGACCATGTGCAAATGAGTGTTTAATATGCAAATGTGCATTGATGTGCGACATTGGTCTTGTTTTCCTGTGAAGGTCTTCATGAGAGCCAGTTTCATCATGGGTTTTGCAAACGCACTCGACGATACTGTTCTTGCACAAACTATTTCAAAACAGCTGACCATCATGTCTTAAAATAACATGATAAAAATAAAACCTTTACTGTTACTGTTGTGACTGGTACTGTAAACATCCTGGTTTCCCATCTTACAGGCTCGGGAACCGGTTTCTTTCGAGGCCAATGAGGGCATTTCGTTTAAAACATACTGGATGAGAGTTTAAATGTACCTGCTCTCAGTGTCCTCTGTTCTGCTCTGCTCCACCACTGGGGAGGAGATGACTGACGAAGAGGATGATTTCTTCTCCTTCTTGCCAGAGCTGCTGCCTTTCCCAATGGACTTGCGTTTAGGAGAACCGCTGGGTTTTCTTTTAGGGGAGCCGCTGGACTTGCGGGACAGGGGTGAATTCTTCGAGCTGGTGTGATCAGGAGACCCCTAAAAAAATAAAGACGCATTTCAGTACGCGAAATGTGTAATAGTGCCAATTTAAGCAGAACACCAGGGCTGTGTGTGATTTAAACAGAACAGACCACGTTTAGACAGGCAGCTCAGATTGTAGTGTGTTTTTGTTTTTAATATGCCAAGTCAATGTTTATGCTCCCTGCAGATACGTGATGATTACAGTTATATGCAGCATAAACAAATGTTTATTTAAAATAGTGTGTAATGCAGCAGAATTAATTTGTTGTGCCAGAGGGCTTTTTCCACAGCAACTCATAACCAAAAATCTATAAACATTTACGATTACCTCAAGAATTGGTGGATGTTTATACGATTTGCAAGTTTTCGTTTGAAAATGAGTCTAAGGAAGGTTGTGTGAGAGAAAATATCAAAGCAACTCCAGAAAGAAAAAAAAAAAACAAACACAATTACGAAATTTAAAGATATATATATTTTTTTATTGTTTACCTAAAGCTACTGGTATGTATTGTGAGTGATTCGGATTAGCAGCGGATCATAGGATGCGGGGTGTGGCCCCCATGGATCGGACTTGTTTGTCCGGTTCATCCATGAGTGCTAGATCAGATTGGGATCTGGGGAGTTTGGAGCTCGGATTGGCTGCCTTGGGCCTTTTCTCTCATGGTCAACATTAACTTTGTTCTGAATGCAACAAAAACACAAAAAAACGAGACGCTGGGTTCCTCCTCATATTTATGAAATAAACAGCCGACCTTAAACTATCATTAAATTAAAATGCAATTATTTGTAATAAATAAATATACAATATATATTACAAGATCACCATAATCTTCAAATTAGAAATGTAATTCTAATTAAATTAGAATTACATTAAAAAAAAAAATATATATATATATGTGTGAAGTTTGAACAGCAGGTCATTCCACATTTTATAAGCTATGAGGGCAAACATGTGTGTTAATATGATCTGGTGAAAGTCAACAGCGCTATCTATCTCGAAGTACATATTAATAAACAAGACAAATTGATGTACATCTGCAAATCAATGGTATCTGACTGTTTTGCAATAAATAAAGCATCATGTCCTCTAGCTAACCCAAAGAAGGTCAGCGATATAAATATTTCAAAGATCT
>JAOVVA010000028.1:10047897-10058830 GCA_028565275.1 Leiocassis micropogon | reverse complement strand
GAGCTCGGCCAATCAGCTCTCTCTGTGCCTCCGGCTGTGAGAGGAAAACAGCATCACCCGGGGTTCGAACCAGCGCCGGATGATAGGGCGAGCGCTTTACCACTGCGCCACTCGGAGGCCCATTTTGAATATTTCAAACATTTACACATACTGTACACTACAGAAGAGGTTAGGTTGAAAAACACTGACCGTTTCCTTTACGTTTAATTTAATGTGCAATTTTCTTACGTGTGAATTTCGAGATATATTGCAAGAAAATTGATGAAAAATAATGCTTTACTTAAAAATCCATTCGTCCGTCCATGAATCTATCTGTACTATATCCGCACACTTGTTCACTGTCTCATCACTCTCCAGACTCATCAGCTACCTCACCGCATCCTTACACTTTACTCCTAATGAGATTTTCTTTACAGCCTTTCGTTGGCTTTGTACTCTTCCTCTGCTCATTGACAATAAGGATGAATTTAATCTAATATAAAGGGGCAACATTTGCTTGCCATAAGTCGTGTAGTTAAGAGACACAGTGTAGAAAGTCCAGGGTTTATTACTCACTGCACCAGTTGGCATCAAAGTTCCTGTTCAGGTCGACTCCGGCACACAAGCTGCCCGATCTCGTCGACCGGTTCTTCCTCCACATGCGGTTCTGTACAGTGAGACCCAACACACCTTACTGAAGCAAATCATTAACGCGATCAAAAACACAACGTATATTTACACATTAAAATCTGTACACGTGTCCTGAAACATGCTGAGATAGTATACAGTCTGCTATATTGTTTGGTTGTTTTGTCAGCACTGTCTTACCGTGGTCCATGTGTACTTGTAACCATCCGGATTTAAGACAGGTAGAATGTAAATGTCCATCTTGTCCAGCATTTTGGTGATGTCAGGGTTATGCTTGTAATACATGAGTGCCTGAGGAAGGACAAGTACAAAACACATTGATTTTATAATCATTGTGATTGTTTAGTCCGAAATCAGAATTGATTGATTTTTACCAGGAACAAATTATAATAGAGATTAGTTTTCAAAGCTGTATGAATTGTATTTACACAAATTTCGACTTACGGCACATGTATTTGTTAGTATAAAACAGATCTTTAAAGACATACTGTACAGTATGCTACAATTATAACATAAAATAAGAAGCAAAACCATTTGAGGACGGATATTTTTTTAAGTTAGACCATTGTGCGGAAAAAGAAAAACACACAAGGGTGCAAAAACTTTTACTGTATATTTGGTTCAAGCGAGATGCTTCCATCCTGTATTCAGGGTTACAGGGGGCCTGAAGCCTTTCCCAGGAGACTTAGGGAATGAGGGTTAGGGTTAGCATACACCCTGGACAGGGTACGAATTCCTTGCAGGGCACACACACACACACACACACACACGCTCACTCATGCATTCACACGCTATGGGCAATTTTGGAACGCCAATTAGCCCAATCTACAGGTTTTTTAGAAGAAACCCACTAAACACAAGGAGAACATGCAAACTCTATACACACAGAGCTGAGAATCGAACCCGGAACCTGGAGGTGCAAGGCGACAGTGCTAACCACTATGCCACCGTGCCGCCAGGTAGCAAGCTTTTCAGCAAAAAAAAAAGAAAAAAAAAAGAAAATGTTATTTTTGCATTTTTACATTTGCACTGAATTCTTAGTAAAAAGGGGACGCCAAAAAGAGTATATTAAATAATAAATTGAAAACTAATATTGTGCTATAATTTGTTACAGTAAATCTCACATATTTGATGAACCATATGCAAAACGCAGGTGAGATCCACTCTCGGGCATGAATCCCACAATCCATCCACATGGCTTTATCCACTGGGCCTCGCCTTCCTGATAACTACAACACAGAAGATCATTAGAATCGTCTAAAATTTTGACTCAAATTCATTCCACCAAACTTGCAAATGAATTCTTAATCAAAAATACATGAAAAAGTGTATGAACCTTGTGTCCTTGAAAGAATGAGAATTAAACAAAAAATAAAAAAACCTACCTTCAAGACATAAAGTGGATTTTTCTCAAATGATGAGCCAATGAGAAGGAGTTGGGTCATGTCAGGATGATCTTGGGTTGTTTTATTGATGAAGTAATAAATCTGGATTAATCATGAAATCAACAAAATAAGTCACAAGAATAAACAACATAACGCATCTTTTCGTTTTCGATGTTAACGTGTGCAGCTCTTGATTTACATCGTCTAAAGAGTGATATCTCTCGTGAGGCAGGCCACCACTCCTGGGATCTGTGGTTTCGTTTCGGGTCTGGTCCTGGATCAGTTGTTGCGTGTTTTCCAGCAGAACGCTACATAAACCACAACACGTCTGATATGAGAACACTGACGGACATGCAGCGTTTGTGTCATCCTGGCAAATGCAAAGCTATGAGCAGATACTATGAGATCAGACTTAATCCTTAGTCACTCAAACTCATACCAGTGAGTAAAATGATTACAGTAAAACTCAGGAGTAGTTCTGCTGTAATCTGCTTTACCTGAAGGAGAATCCATGCGTGTTTAGAAGCTCGGTGATTAGAGATATGCTGCTGTATTGGACGTACAGATGGACAGGTGTGTTCTCTCTGATGTGACTGGGAGATGCTGGCTGCCAGAGCACCGTCTGATCCACAACAAGTAAATAAATTTTTTTTAAAAATCCATGTTAACAGCGCAGAAATTGGATATTATATACTTTAATCCAAAAGCAGATTGATTTACACAGAGAAGATTCATTTAATTTCTTTACATTTTGCTTTGGCTCTCATTTTCAGTTTCTATCCTTAGTTTGTTAACTAAGGTGTGTTTGTTAACTAAGGAAGTGACCTATTAAACATTCAGATATAAAAAAAACATCTAAAGCATGAACCGGTGAGAAACAGGTGCAGATGATGACAGATGATCAGGCCGGTGATTAGTATTCCGGTGATGCTGAATGTTGAACGGTTGAAACAGACGAGAGGGGAAATGAGGTTGCTGCAGAGGTTGTTACATAAACAACCAGTTTCTAGGTTGTATCTTTAGACATTGTGTAGCCTGTTTCAATAAAACATGTGTTCCCATTCCTTTCATTTTAATCTACATCATTTAATTTATTTCAATATTAAGAAATGAGGGAAGGCTCAAGACATTTGCACAGTACTGTATATACAATACTTTCTCCTTTGATGTTTTTTTTCTTTATTATTATTATTATTATTATTATTATTAACATTGTACATTAATATTGAAGACACCCATGCTATGATAGAACACATATGGAATAGTGCAGTAAATAAAAAACGTGTAAAACAACCCAGGATATATTCTATATTTTAGACTGTCCAAAGTAGCTTTGATGACAACTTGGCACACTCATGGCATTCTCTCAACAGATTCACGAGAGTCAAAAGCCCGATTAAGTGCTACTACTGTACAAATCCATATATATATACAGTACATGCCTCATTATGGCTGGTTATGTTCTTCAGTATGCTCACTTGCTCCTCTGTTGTAGCAGTGATGGACAGAACTTTGTCTCTGGTTTATAGAATAAGAAACACCAAAAAATATGGCATTAGATTCAAGATATACATACGAGGGGTCCCCAAAAAACTCAACATGAAGAATATATGCCTCTCTTGTGGTGGTCACAACGATGGTGTGACTACTGACATATACATACATATATAATATATATTAACCACAACTTCAGACTAAATTCTACAATTCTATAAAATCTCTCGCCAACACCACACAACCGTAGCAGGTCCTGACAGATTTCAGGATGATCTATAGAATCGAATCAGAATGATCTGGATTATAATCCAGCCATACACAAACATAACATACTCGAAGGTGCAAAAAAGTGTACTTACTGTTCTGATGTGCAGAAACTTTTTCTCAGAATCAAATGAAAACATATTAAAATGGCTAATAAACCCAGAGGTCTCATCTTTGGTCTGTTGGCTTATAACACACTTGTGCAATCGTGAGACAGTGAACAGTATTGATTTGGTCATGTTGACTTTACTAGTTAAACTTTTGCTGTCCTCGCTCAGAGAAAAACCTTCCTCACACACGTATGTGTATATTTAAATTAACCATTAATGCAAAATTCATTATCTGTGTTTAATTAATGACAGCAAGTCACAAATGAACACGATGAATTATGAGTACTGAGGATTGTGTAGAAGCTTATTTCATTAGGTCATTTAATTTGTTTCCAAATAATATCTAATAGATGTTTAACTATTTTGATCATCCCTAACAATATTAGAAATAGATAAGAAATAACATTTTAATACGAATGAGACCCAAATTAGTTATTTTCTTGCACAAGGCAATAATAAGTTCCATTCCCGTCCAACAGGTGGCGGAAATCCTCAGTTCATGTTCACATTTACACAGACCGTTAAAATAAAGCGTAGAAGAAGAGCGCACCCGGAAGCGAATCCGGAAGTGTGAATGTTGTGTTGTCATTTCTTACGAAGATGTCTGGACACGATCACTTGTCTATCTGCTTGTGCGATTTAATCAGGTAATAATAGTTTAAAACTTTAAATATAGACGTACTCACATTTAAAACTAATTTCTGTACATTTGTTAAATACGTACAAGAAACATAGACGATATTATCTTGTTTGGTTGAAATAACTTAACTTCATGTTTGCTTTCTCACTGTGTATAATGAATGAACTTTTTAGATTTTGGTATTTTAGACCCTGCGGGATAGTTTTGCGAATATAGTACCACGTGTAAATGTGTCAGAAGTAATACTGTATGTGTTGGAAAATAAAACAGAGTTCAATTAGACAGTGAGTAACACACTTAATAGCATAAAAATGATTCAACTTGACACTCCTAAGCTTCAGCTGAGAAATAATGCAACCCATCAGTGCTCTGAAATCATATTATGTCCTATGGTGAATCCTCAGATTCGTCTAAGTCATGACATTATCAGTAGATTGGATAAAACATGGCCATTTGATCTAAAGTCCAAGGCAGCAGTTTAGGTCTCTGTCCACTGGAAAGATTTCATTGTGAATGCTGTGATTAATTAGATTAGTTTTTAATTTTTCACCATCTGTAGCTGCTGAGGTGAAGATAAGCCGCTTCTCCATCACACGATAGCTGCACATAAACACTAATGATGAGAATCAGCAGGCACCTCCCAATACCTAGGTCCTGATTCGATTAAATCATTCTATAAGTATCATGATTCGATATTACATTTCCCCTGATTTTGTTACAATTCGAAACCTTTAAAAGGTTCAACGATTAATTAAATGTAGCTCGTTCCTTATAAAATTAGTTTTCCCACTTAAAAACAGACAGCAGCATTTTAACTATACAAAGTCACTTCATATACAAGAGTTTAACATTTAACTGAGCAGCACATATCTCTGTCATCTGCCATAACTATTATTTATCTTCAAACTTAGCAAATAATCAGCTTTTTCCACCTGTCCACCTCAAATGCCTCCAGAGTCTCAAAACTCAAATTGACAGTGAGCACACAGGTCCGTGAGGCTTCTAATGCATGTGATTTTCAACTAATTTGCGTTCACTGTTTTGAGACTGTTGTAAGCGTGTGTAATGAGTTGGTTTGAGACTAATTCGCTCACAGAGTTTGGAGAAAAAGGCAGATCGGAGGCTTTTAACACGTAAGATTTTTGACAACAAAACACTATAAAAATGTGTTTCTGATGCGCCACTCGGAAGCTTCTGTACTCGGTACAGAATTGTTTATATCTGGGGCGGATCGACCAATCACCGGTCATGCCCAGTCAAACTGAAACCCAGCCAATTCTGGTCACTGGCTGATTGACCAGTTTATCTTTATTATAAATATATCTAAAATATTAAATATATACCGTATATAAAGATAGTTTTAAAATAAACTACTTTAGAGTCAGCATGGCCATATGTGAATCCTCACCATTTCACTTCCTAGCATCTTAGCTCTTTTCTCCAACGAAACCATAAAAAGGTGGAAAGAAAGAAAATAAGGACAGGAGGGATCAAGGACAAACATATTTATCATACAAGACAACAAGACAAAAAATATATATATATATTTTGAGGTGGTGAAATGTTGCAGTTCCTCCATAATCCTACAGGTGGCATGCTCTAAACAATTTACACTATGGCAGGCAGCACAGCATCCTGTCTAATAGGAGCAAGTAATTTACTGAGTTTGTTTAGAATTGTAACAAAATCTAGAGAGAAAAAAAACAGAACCGGAAAATGTATTAAATCATGATATTTACAGAATCGCAATACAAATCAAAATAGTCACTTACTGTATGTATGGTGATAATATCGAATCGGATGGGCCTTGGTGATTCCCATCCCTACAGGATACCCTTAAGAACCTCACCTATGCTCCTGTATTCATGACATTAACTATTAATTCCTAAAAAGTGGCATATTTCCAGGAACAATCGCAGTTCATTCTAGAGGCCATATTAGCCTGAGGCCAACCTTTCTGACAAACTCTAAGTGTCATCGGATTTATAACAGCGTCATGGTACATTGTCCATTTGAGGTTCTGAGAGGATTCTTACCTTCAGCATTTGATATGTCCATGGATTTGAAACAGCCTGCATTGCTTGCCCTGTTGCTCTGAATAAATATAAGTTCTGTAATGTTACACCCTAACATGGCACAAAAGATCTACTCTTGCCTAATAATTTTAATGATAATCCAACAAGGCTACTTTCATTTGAACTTAGAATTGTATTCTGCATTATTAGATGTTTATGTAAGCACTTCTTTCATTGTTTTTTTTCCCCCTCTGATTGTAAGCCAAACTGCTTCCTTTCTTCCTTGCCGTGTGTCTGATGCAGATTGATGTGGTCGCTGCTCTTGCCATGCTTTTACCTGTGTCTGTTCCTGACGGGAGTGCTCTTCCTGTTCATCATTGGGATTCGCACTTGGCTTCAGTCTGGCAGGAAGGCACGCCGAGCTCAAGATGGACGACCCGCTGTCGCCTTCTTCCACCCATACTGTAATGCAGGAGGTGGAGGAGAAAGAGTGCTCTGGTGTGCCATTCGAGCCCTGGAGAACAGGTATGTACTTGAGTAAAGGCTCTCAGAAGCAATTTAATTAATATATTATGTGTTGATTCGGGTACAGGCAAGTTATCTAAATCCAGTCCTCAAGGGTCAATGTGATGTAATCATTGGTATTATAAGTATATTCAGCTCGGTATCCCATTGCTTTACTGCAGGTACACAGATGTGGATTTCGTCATCTACACAGGCGATCAGGGTGTTACGGGCGAGCAGATCATGGATGGTGCTCGTCGCCGCTTTAACATCCGCCTGCCACGTCCTGTTCGCTTCATCTTCCTGAAACATCGGCTTTTCGTGGAGGCCAGTCTTTATCCCCACTTCACCCTGCTGGGCCAGAGCATCGGCTCGCTCTTCCTGGGCTGGGAGGCGCTCACGGCCTTCACGCCTGATCTCTACATCGATTCTATGGGCTACGCGTTCACGTTGCCCATCTTCCGTTACCTTGGTGGATGCAGCGTGACGAGCTACGTACACTACCCCACTATCAGCACGGACATGTTATCAGTGGTCCGTGACAGAAACCCCAGGTACCCGTTTCAACAGAACTGTGAGAAAAAGAAGAAAAAAAATATATATATGTATAAGGGTCATACATTATCCGCACTCTGGCTTTAGAATTTATTTTAATTCACTTTTAGAAAAGAAATACAAAAATGCATAATTTTTGGACATGATCTCTTCTGAGCTTCAAGTCACGAATGCACCGCTGTCTTCAGTTCTTCATCAAAAGCGAACTGCTTTCACTGGAACAAACATGTGAAAGTCCGATGGAGCAAGATCAGGACTAAAGAGAGGATGCTTTAAAACTTTAACTGGTGTAACATGTTTACTCCTGCACAGCCGTGACTGGGGAGACAGTAGGCTTGAATAAGACCAACCAAACTTTTAATATAACAGGAATGCGGATAATTATTGACTCACCCTTGTAGAATTATCGCCTGTTTAGCTCAGTTCTAATTATCGTAATAATGTACAGTACATCTACCATATGTTTTTTTTTTTTTTTTAATCTACAGATTCAACAATGCAGACTACATCAGTAATAACCCCATTCTGAGCGCCATTAAGGTGGTGTATTACTGCGCCTTCGCCCTGCTGTACGGTCTCGCCGGCTCCTGCAGTGACGTGATCATGGTCAACTCTACCTGGACTCTGGGTCACATCCTGGCACTGTGGCGTGCCCCGAACCGCACCAGTGTTGTTTACCCACCCTGCGATGTCCAGGCTTTCCTTGACATCCCCCTGGAGAAGGAAGAAGACGACAAAGACAAAGACAGGAAGTGCCACACCATAGTATCTGTGGCCCAGTTTCGACCGGAGAAAGACCACCGGCTGCAGATCAAAGCCTTCCGGAAGCTTCTGGACAGACGTGGGGAAGGTCCTGGCAGGAGGGACCTGGTGAAGCTGGTGCTGATTGGTGGATGCCGGAACCAGGAAGATGAGGATAGGGTGTTGATGCTGAGGGGGTTGTGCCAGGAGCTGGCCGTGGCCGATAGGGTGGAGTTTAAGCTGAACATCCCATTTGAGGAGCTGAAGAAGGAGTTGGGGGACGCTACGATCGGGCTGCACACTATGTGGAACGAACATTTTGGCATTGGTGAGAATAAAAACAACGATTCTTGTATTTGGGAGTTGAGTATCAGAGGGAAAGTCCTGATCTTTGATCAGATTAATGCCAAGTATGTGTGGGAATTGTTTTATGTGGCAATCCAGCAGGTATTGCCACACTGACACCAAAATGTTGTTGATGGTCTTTTGGCTGCTCCCGATAAGGGGTCACCACAGCGGACCATCAGATCCGCACACAAGCTTTGGCACAGGTTTTACGCTGGATGTCCTTTCTGACGCAACCCTCCCGTTGTACCCGGGCTTGGAAGCGGCTTTGCATCCAGTGGCTGGGGTTTGCGCACTGGCTGGGAATCGACCCCTGGTCTTCCGCATGGCAGGCAAGAAACCGATCACTGAGCCACCAATGCCAAAGCAGGAGCAAATTATTTGCTAAGTTTGTTTAGAATTGTAACATTGGGATATTTATGAAATCGTGATACTAGTTGGCACCTAGGTATCATTATAATGTTGTATAGAGCGGTCGCTGGTGATTCCTATCCGTACTATCCAGTATTAGTATAGTGTTCTGAATAAAGTGCTTGATGACAGGATGTAATTTACATACCGATCAGCCATAACAGGGGACAGGATCATGGCCACTCAAGGCTCATTTGTTCTTATGAGGAACAAAGGCCAGCCCGTTTTGTCTTATCCCACAGGAAAGCCAATGTAACAAAACTTGCTGAAAAAATAATCAATGCTGGCCACAATAGAATAGTGCCCAAGGCCTCAAAACTACCCAGACCCCAATTCGTTCGAGCATCCATAAAAATGCACAGGACAAACCAGTCCACTCCATGGAGACCACACCCCCAGACCTACATGTCTTATTGAGTCATGCCCTGTAGGGCCAGAGCTGGCCCTGTAGAACAGGGGGACACAACACAACATTGGGTGTAATATTTTAGATGAATGGTAATGTTGGCTCTGAATGAACCACTCCAAACATTTCCCTGTGCTCTCTCTCTCTCAGGTGTGGTTGAGTGCATGGCTGCTGGGACAGTGATTCTGGCCCACAGGTCTGGTGGTCCTAAGCTGGATATTGTGGTACCATTTGAAGGTGGCATCACAGGTTTCCTGGCTGATGATGAAGAAAGCTACGCTGATGCCATGGAACGAATCTTCACCATGACGCCAGCAGCACGACTCGAGATCCGGCGTCGGGCGCGACAGTCTGTGAGCCGCTTCTCCGATCGGGAGTTTGGGGCGTCCTTCTTGGCTGCCATGGAGAGTCTGATGGGCACTTTGGAGCGATGAAGTTTGCAGAGCATGTTGCATGTCTCATTCAGAACTCATTATAACTGACTTCTTGTTAAGGGACTGATTTGTGCATAGTGCAAATGTTTACTTCCCCCCTGCAGATTGTAGACTGTTCTTTTGATTATAGTGTTTTTAGAAAACTGAGATGTATTGTGTTTAAGACAGATGGTGTTTTCAGCTGAGGGAGTTTAAATATGACAGAAATTCTTCAGTTTAATGTAGCATTGCGCTTGACCTACCTAGCTCACAAATCCACTTTCGTAACTTGACCTTTCAACTGATCCAAGACTGACCTGAAATAAGAGAGGGTTAAAAAAAAAAAAATCAAAACTGCCCTCTGATCAGCTGTAATTTTTTTAGCACACTTGGCACGGTGAAGCTAAAATGTCTAGAGTCCAGTGAGCATGCTGCAAACAAACAAACCGACTGTTTGGTTTGTTTCAAAACACAGTACTGTTTCTCACACTTTGCATCTTCACGTTTGTCTTGGTCTTATTTTTTGGTCTCATTTCTGCCCGGGTCAGAGGCCGTCTTTCCAAAACGTCCGCTTTTCTCTTAAGATAGACGCCGTACATGATGAACAAGCATTTTCTTCTTTTTATATTTGAAGACTTGATGTGAATAATGAATATTTTTGGGACAGAGTATATGTATTAACTTGATTCATTAGACTTATTTATGAGGATATTTACAATAAATGGTTTGAGGAAAGTCCGAATTTTGGGTAATGCGTCATTTGTCTAGTTTTAAAGAGGACGAGAATTACAAAGAATATTTCAGATACCTTATTAAAGACGTACAATATTTATGGTGCATACATGCTTATTCAATATTTAATGCTTGTATAGAAAAATTGTGCAGTGTTGAATTGTTTTAGAAATTATTTTTTAAATTATTTACAGTGGTGTGAAAAACTATGTGCCCCCTTCCTGATTTCTTATTCTTTTGCATGTTTGTCACACAAAATGTTTCTGATCATCAAACACATTTAACTAT
>JAOVVA010000028.1:10024018-10034294 GCA_028565275.1 Leiocassis micropogon | reverse complement strand
TTCAATGGTGGAGGGGGGGGTGGAGGGGGTGGGGGGGGGGGTGGAGGAGGACCTGGAAGAAGAGGAGAAACTGAAGACACCTGCATGCCAATGCCTGATGGTTTGGGTGCAGTTTGAGGTGGAAATCCTCCAGTGAAGGTTTTGGCCAGTGCCTGAGTTACCCCTGAAGCAGATGGTAGCAGAGGTGGAGGAGGTGGAGGGGGAGGTGGTACTAGAGCAGGGGGCTGCTGCTGAGGAGGGAGTGGAGGGGCTGGAGGAACGGGGGGTGGTGGAGGAGGAGGAGGAGGGGGTGGTGGTGACCGAGTTTGAGTGCCTGGAGGGGACACATCCCTGGGTATGTTGGGGAACTTCTGGGCTAGAATGTGTTTGAGGCCGTTGGAAGTTAACGGAGTTGGGGCTGGTTGTGGCAGGGGTGGAGGAGGCAGGTTGTTAGTTTGCAGTGGAGGTGGAGGAAAACCCTCAGATTGGAAGGGGGCTGGTGGAAGGGCTTGGGACTGGAGAGGTGGAGGTGGGGGAAAAGGCTGGGACTGGATGGACACTGGGGCTGGAAAAAGGGGATGGAATTTGTGAGATGCTGGAGGTGGTGGTGGTGGTAAAGGATGGGACTGGATAGGTACTGGAGGTGGAGGTGGAGGAAAAGAGTGTGTTTCAACAGGTGCTGGAGGTGGAGGTGGGGGAAAAGGTTGGGATTGGATAGTTGCTGGGGGTGGAGGTGGGGGGAAAGAGTGGGATTGGGTAGATGTTGGAGGTGCAGGTGGAAGAAAAGATTGGGATTGGACAGGAGGTGGAGGTGGGGGAAGAGGATAGGACTGGATTGGTGTTAGAGGTGGAGATGGAAGAATATGGGATTTAATGGATGCTGGAGGTAGAGATGGCATTGGTGGGGGTGGTGGGGTGAATGGAGGTACAGAGACTGGGCTTGAAGGGCCAAGTTTCAGAACAGCCATGGCAGAACCAGGAGCAGGCATGGGTGGTGGAGGAGGAGGAGGTGGTGGGGGTGGGACCATTGCTCCTGGTGGAATATTGTTTATGTGAGGCTTTAAAGGCTGGGAGGAAGATACTGGAAGTACCTGCTGTGCTTGGGGGTGTGGCTTAGCAGCCTGAGAGGCATTCTTCAGGCGGTTGATGGTGCTATATTTTGCAAATATATGTGGGCCTGAGTAGTGATGGACGCAGATGGGAGGAGGTGGTGGCGGAGGAGGAGGAGGGGGTGGTGGTGGCGGAGCTGGAGAAATTTCAGGCAGTACTGAAGAGGTGTGGGCCAGAACTGGAGAGTACTGGGGTGGAGCTGATGAGGTCTGGGGCAAAATGGGAGTGGACTGGGCTAGAACTGGAGAGAGTTTAGGTGGAGCTTGCGGGGGCTGCGGAGGAACTGGTGTTGGCAGGGGTAGAACTGGTGCAGGCTGAGGTGGAGCTTGAATGGATGTTTGAGTAATGCTACCACGAGGTTGCAAGGCTGATTGTGCATGTGGGTGTGGCACTGAATTTGACTGATGTTGCTGCTGCTGCTGCGTCAATTGGGGGGTGTTAAAGTGAACATGGCTGGAGTGGCCACCATGCACACTGTGGATAGAATGACTTGAACGTGTTGACTCTGGTCTTGACTAAGGAGAAAACACAAACAAAAAAATAAATGGAATACACACCACGACATCTTATGTAACAGAGTCTGTCTCTATGTAAATTCTAAGAATGAAGTTGTCACTTGTCAGAATTTGGAGTCACTGGTAATATAAAAAGAAATTCTTAGAATAAATATAAATCAGTTAAATGTTACATTTTTCTTCTCTTTAGGTGTGAGATTAGGAAAATTAACCACAAGGACATTTTCCATAGCATATTTAACCCATATTTACCAAATATAGAATAATTCTGGCACTTAGTGTAAGATCAAGTACTAAAAAACAAGATATTTTGGATGCATGCTAAGTGGTATAACTGGCCTTAGGGCACTTGGAAACTTGTGGTGATTCCAAGAGGGGTTAGGTGAGGTCAGAACACAATATACAAGATTGCAAAACAGCTTTTAGATCAGGCATTCAAAACTCACCCTGCTACTCTCTTCCATCTGCGTGCCTCTCTTCCAGGCCTCAGAGAAGATGGAGCTGACGACACTCTGTGATCGCGCATGTGTGGATGAGGTGCCATCTGACACCCCGCTGTCGGTCTGACTCGAATGGTTGGATTGTGACTCTACTAGGTCATACAAATATCAAGGATCATTATGGTCCGGCAACTCTGGTCAAAGCACAATGACTCACTACTTAAACCAAAGATATAAATTAGAAAGACATTGTCCCAAATGCTATAATTTTTCTTACTCTGTGTGTGTGTGATTATGCAAATCTAATTCCAATTAGAAGTAGATGGAATAAGAGTAATTACGAAGCACTCATTACATTCCACCAAGAGCTGTTCATCACTGTGGGCTTTATTGCAACAAACCCCCAAAAGCTAATATAATACTGTGACCGCTAGAATAACTACTACCTACCTAAAAAAATAAGCAACTGATAGATAAAATGTGATAGCATGTGCAGATCAGGTATGATTAGATCAGGTTTAACAGTGATAGTTTTTGACATAATGTCAATTTATACACCATCAAGTTGGAACTTCTGGGAACGTTGAAGATGTTAACAAAAAAAACAGTTTAGGATCTAGTGCTTAACACTGTTTAACAATAATATTATGGTCAAAATGTGGCAAACTATCTAGTAACAGTTCTACCTGATTAAGATATTTTATCCCATTCAGGATTTTCATACTTCAGACTTTTCTGAAGCAACCTTACAATCAATAGAGCTTTGACCTCTGCTGATACGGATATTAAGATTTAATTATTTGTCACATGTTCCTTACTGTTTGAGCCAACACTGCCCCGTGATATGTGATAGGGACTGACATTAAATTCTTACACATGAACAAAAACAGATTCTCATTAGTTACAGTGAGTGTTAATGTTTGTAGGTGACGCACCAGGGTTGCTGACTGAGCTGGTGCCAGACTTGATGCTGGAGCTGGATAGAGATGACCAGTCATAGGCGGCCTCTGTCCGTTTCATAGCCTCCTGATAGTTCAGGTACAGCTGCTTTCCATACTGCAGAAACACACGTATTGCAACTCTTATAAAGAATCGTATGCCTTTAATAGACTAAACATGGACCAAAGTCAGCAGATCAACATCAAGCTGGTTGAAAGACATGACATGAGCCGTGTGAGCTTAGAAGCAAGTTGTGTACCTTGGCAATGCGGATCCCGTTGACCCACTGGTGCAGGGTTCTGACATCATCACAGCACAGATACTTGATGTACTGAGACTTCTTCTGAATCTGAGGGTGCTGTGGAGAATAAGCCAGGGTGTTACCATGACAGACAAGATTTCCACAATGTCTCTGATGAGGTGCTATATAGCTACCACCAGAGGGCAGCACATCAACGCAAGCTGTAATATACACACATTATAAATCACGCCTTAATTAGACAGTAGAAATTTTACAGAATGAATGGAATATTAAGTAGTATAGTCCCAGGGAACCCACATACAAAAATGCTGGTGCTGTGGAAAATTATGTGCAATACAAAGGATAAATCGTGTACTAAAAGATCTCTCTCAGGCAGTATTCTACAAGATTCACTCTCACTCATATCATATCATTGATCCTGCTTGTTGCTCACACACACACACACATATATATATACATATATGTTCGTTCTAATATAGCAATGCATACTTTGTGTGTCTAGACCTGTATGGTATTTAGGTATTTTGGTCCATCCATGTGTCATCTGGAACATCTGAAGATATATCCATAGTTTCTGTGGCAGTTACTTAAGGGATCGGTTTGCTAGCTCGACGCCCGATTGTCATTAAAACACTACTGGCATCTTAGGAACACCAATAGGCCTAACCAGCATGCCTTTGGAAACTGTGAGAGGAAACCGGAGTACCTGGAGGAAACCCACCAAGCACGGGGAGAGCATGCAAACTCCATGCACACAGACCAGGCATGGGAATTGAACCCCAACCCTGGTGGTGCAAGGCGACAGTGCTAACCACCAAGCCACTAGACCTGTAACTTATGTTTGAACGAAACCTGAACGAAATCATTAAACTTAATGAAATTAGCTTTAGCAAGTTGGTACATTCCAACTGTATCTTTGTGCTCAATTCTGCTCGAGTAGCAAAATACACCATGGGACGCCAATGCCAAGTGATCAATCATTCATTAGAATAAGAGGTCACAACCGCTAGGACAGTCCTTGAATTGGTGTGATCCATACTGTCGACATTGCTTTATCAGAATTATTATGTTTTTATTTTCTTTTTAACTTCGAACCTTGTGTTGTGTAAAATGCACAAGTCTCACTTCAAGATTGTGCATCTTATACGCTGTTACTGGGGAATTTCCATAAGCATAGAAAAAAAGATATAAAAAGCATGTCTGGTATGACTAACAGCTAAATGGCAGGCAGTCAGATGGCTCTGATATACGACAGTCCTTGGAGGGGCTGAAATGGAGGACTAACAGTATTACAACATACAGGATGTTTCAGCGTCAAACCCAAGGGACCCAATGTTTCCAGGCGTGCATAGATTGATCTTATTGACCAAGTATGACATACTGGAATTCAGTGAAGTTTCTCACACACACATGCACACACACCTTGAGAGCGAGGCAGTAGTCAGTGGGGGCCTTATACTTGCTCCGGTAGTCTTGTCCATAATAAACATTTACATGATCCAGTTGCAGGAAGCACACCAAGTCTTTAGAGGCCTGGAGGAGAAACGATAAAAGATGATGTCATTCTCTCTCTTTTTTTATGACTCCATTACGCTTATTAATTGGAATGAAGGTGACACAAGGGATGTAGAAATACATAAAATATAGTGAACTCAGAGTGAATGTGAGGTTAACATGCTTCGAGAACAACATGGTATGTTTTGTGCGTCTCTATTCCCGAAGGGTTAAAGTAGACAGACATATGGTTTACACTACACTAAGTGGATCCATAAACAGGAAATACCACTGAGAAACTCATTTCGTTTACTGTCCCTTTTGCACACACACACACACACACACACACACACACACACAAATGAGTAATAAAAGACGGGATAAAATACAAGGACAAACGCACCTTGGCTTTGCCCTTAGGCACGAAGTAAATGCCAGACGCGCGCAATAAGAAGTAGCGCTTCTTCCAGGACTTTTTCCCATCATCCTTTAGCCAGAGCACTCCCTCAATCTCAGGCACTGATACGGAGCCGCTGCAAAAACACTCCTACGTAAACACACATACACATGCACACTCAGTGTTAGCATTAATTACCACCTCGATCTTTGTGTTAACAGATCGAGAAGAAGAGGATGGCTTCCATTTTGAGTTTGTTCTGATCTATAATTTAGAGGTCGCCATACAAGAAAAAGCTGTGAGCAGAATACCAATACTGTATGAGTGCGTTACTTTGGAGCTCTAAAACAATTTATAAACCTTAAGAACATACGAACACGGCTTGGTTATGATACTCAGAAGTCTTAGTCCAACACCTTTAAACAAGAGATATGGGAAAGAGATGTTAAAAGTATGTTACTTATGTAGTAACATCTGCCCACAGTACCATATATTTCAGTTGAATCTAGTACAGTACGTGTGTGCGTTTATGTGTGTGTGCAAGTGTGTGCATGCGAGACCTCCAGCAGTGCCTCCTTATTTCTGTCAGCCATCTCAGACGTCTCCTTTCTTCCCAGTAGGTAGTTCTGGAAAACATTAGGACCAGACGGGTAAGTGTATTTATATGTGATGTCAGTGAGTGTTGTGATTCTAAAGGTAACGTAAAGGTCTCACCTGCGGGTTCTTAAAGAGTGCGTACTTCTCGATCCGCTCGATGAACATGAGTTTGTTCTGGCTGTCTCTGGTCCAGTTAAGAAGGTTCTCCACCAGGTTCTCATGGTCCTCAAAAATACGCTCTGAAAACAAAGAGAGAGAGAGAGAATGTTTATGGATTGAAATTTAAAACCACCCGAGGCAATGCGTTGCTGTTTATTTTTCACCTTTAAGTGAATTGGCTTTTTTGTTTCACTAGCTGAAAATAACTAGTAAATAAGTAGAGCAGGAGCTCTCTACATACAGTGTGATATATTTTTTTACGCAATGTACAGTAAATGTAATACATGGTATGATGCAATGCATGAATGTAGACTAAGCAATCTGTTATTTTAGGCGCAGGAAACAGGATTCGGTCTAAAAACCCTTTTGTATTGTTCTTTCCGAATTCCAGGCTCACCGCAAATGAGCTTTACGTACAAGTTCTTATGAAGCGTTCGTAACTAGCCGCCTGCTCTTCTGTTAAACAATGGAAGCACGTACCCATCTGTAGCTCTGTGATGGTCTCCACCAGAGCCCAGTCGGGACTGTATCCGCAGTGGGACTTGTCCAGCAGGCTGTCCAGCACCTGCCTCACACTCTGACGCTCGTCCACCATCATGGTTTTCGAGCTCTCGTCCGACATGTGCACGCGGATCACCAGCTGTTGACCAGGAAGGAGGGAGAGCAAGAGCAGACATATCAAACTGCTGCTAATTTCAAATTACTGCTAGTTTCTTTGCAAAAGTATAAATTAGGCTTTAGCCTATTTGGTGAAAAGACATAAATGATGCATTTACAAACACAAAATCCTCTACAGCCATTATGAAAATACACCGAATAACAAACTGCCTATCTCGGATATTTATTTTTGCACTACTAGTACATCTGTTACGAATATTTTTCTATAAAAGTAGTGAACAACACATTCTGGCACAGAAATCTCCGCCATCAGGCATAAAGTTAACCAGCCCCATTCGACCTATAAACGGACAAATGCTTCACTTCGACAAGCTTAAACTGTACCAATAGGTTCATAAAATGCTCCTGCCTCTGCACATTCTTTAAAGGAGATGGCATAAGCTTATAAACTTTGCATGCTATTAAACCTGGAATTTCTTTTTTTATCAGATTACACTGAGCTGTGTTATTGTGGTTGAACATCATCATTTCCTCATAAACTCCTGATGAAGACACAGAGGCATAACAGAGGCTTATTCAGCACACTGAGCTTCAGTCAGTTCATTCTTCATGTGTGTGAATATGTGTCTAGTGGTGTTCAGTTCAACGTACTGGTGCAATGAGACGACACTCGCTTATGAACTGGGCTTTAAATGACTCGTCTCAGCTCAGCTCTGGACAAAGAATGACTAACATTGACTAAAGAACGATCAACAACGTCCTCACTATGTTGACAAAACCTTCTCCACAATATACAAGAACAAGGACTGGTCAGATGATGAGATACTACAGTCACAATAAACTGCATTTTGTTATGCTTTCCTGGAAGGATTTCCAGTTGTAAGTACAGGAATTTTTCTGAACCTCACAATGTAACTCGAAAATTGATTTAATGATCAACTGATCTGTAATGGGTCGAGTCCCACCCACCATATGACAGCTATCAACCGAACGCTAAGGGCAGAAATATATTTGCTGTTAAAGTATAAAAATAAATATAAAGCTAGCATAAAAATCCCCTTCCTTATGAATTTTCACATTAAGAATTGATATTAGCAAGAAATTTCGGCATATGAAGCATTTTCGGCGTACGAATGAACGAACCGAATGCCGGCTAAGTTGTACGTACATCCGGGGATCGTTCAAAACTTGTTTGCGTCAGTGAAAAGCCAAGTATAGTGAGTTTATAAATTTTTTTCAGTCAGTAAAAACTGTTTTGAAGGAGTCAGCCCACGATGCCAACGTTGCCTTCGGCATGTGTTCAAAAGCGACATGACCCTGGAGGGGTGAACTGTGAAACTGATCCTAGAAAGTTGATGTGCTGGATGACTACACTGCCCCTAGTGTTTACATGCATATTGCATCTCTCGGGTGCGTATGGGCGGTCACGTTAATTTCTAAGAAAGCCGTGCATTGAAAAGAGTTTAGGATATGTGAAGCAGCCATCATGTATGCCCATGTGCATAGTTAGCAGTTTCCTCTGAGACATCTACCTGCTGCTCATGCTATATCACAGGGCAACATAACACTATCTGCCCTCTTCCACATACATAAACTCACAGACAGCCATGAGTGGCTAGTCGCGGTGTGTAAATCTCTGTCGAATTCGTCAGACGGATCAGCTTTATCCTATAACAAACTTTTTGATCCTGATGGGCGTGGTCTCTTCAGACTGACTCCACAGACAACAAGAGCTTACTGAATGATTTGATGAGGATTAAAATGATATAAATCAGATGCTTTGTCTTTTACGGTCACCAGGACTGAACACCGATTAGGTCCTGATCTCACTCTTGCGACATGCCAAGGTGCACTGGAGCTGTAACGCTGACTTGTCAAACACTTTAACAAGACGCTATGATGGATTTTCCTTTAATTTGACAGCTGCTCTGTGTGTACTGCGTCAGGAGCACATGCAGTCTCAGTGGCTTAATAGCTAAACATTATTCTTCCATGACGGAAAAACTAGTCCAGGATCTATGAACATTGATTGAGGGGAGAAAAAAAATGTATTGCTGTGTCAATCTTTGCACCGCTCCTCTGTTACTAAATCACTCCACACACACACTGACCTATTTTCTAGCACGCTCTCTCTCCTCGTCTGACTGCGGCATGCTGCACAGCCAGCTTTCGGGCAGCACATATAGAGCTCTATTATATTCATGCGCAACAATATCCTCCTGTTTTTTTTTTAAATAGCTCAGCTTGCTCCTACAGATTTTGGTGAATGAACCAATTTAACCAAAATATAAATTGGGCTTAACTGCAGAATCATTAATCTTTAACTGCCCAATAAGACTTCATTTTATTATATAATGACAATATAATATAATATCGATAGGAATATAAAAACATTTATTCAGTATGCCACCCTATATGTTACTCGTCCTTCAATTATGCAAATAAATGCAAGAGATTCATTAATTAATCTTTCTAAAATATTAATAATGCACCCTATAAAGTGTCGGAAAAAACTGCAGGTGAATCCTACAACTGAAAATTATACAAGGGCTGTACTGAAAGTAATGCAAAAGTGGACATACTTTTTTTTTTGGACAAATTGCACACGTTGGTAGAGTAACTCTTCCTCTATATAAAGGTACTACTCATCATAGTCTCCATCACAAACCATGCACTTGTACCATTGTTGATTATGCACCCAATCCTTTTTTAAAACACAAGAGCATTGACATGAGCATTGTGATGGATGAAGGGGAAACCAGAATTGAAGACAAACCACACTAAACAGTGGGGCGTTCAGTTGCATCGCTTTTGATGTAGACTATGTTAAGTAGAACCTTTGAATAGAGGAGGAGTTATTCTAAAAGATGTGCAAATTGAACCACCCATGTCAGTTAATAAAAAATAAATTCAATTAAATAAAAACATGCCCACTTATGCATTACTTTTGTATAATGCATAATTTTTTTTATGTATAAATGTATAATTTACATTTAAGTCTTGCAGGAACGGCTCATTTTGTTCAACTAAAGGGCTGTGCGTATGATCCATAAGTCATTCATATTTATTTTATTTGACGCTATAAACAGTATATGAGATTTAGGACATGCCCTCTTCGTCTGTTGATAGACTGCCATATGCCTATTGCATTTAAATGCTTCTCTTGTTATCTACTCTCTTGCACTTGTATACAATGGAAGAAAAGTCTGTCATATTAAACTGTGACCGTCAGACTTCGATCACATGTTTGCTGAGCTACAGTACATGGCAAAGTGAAAAAGAAAAAAAAGCCTAATCTGTTCAGTTGATAATCAGATGAAACATCTGTGCTACTCCTCGCAATCTTATAGTTTTAAGCAGTTGCTTCTTATGATCTATAGTTTTCAGAACCATATACGGTAGAAAATGTAACATCTGAAAAGGCAGCCGAACATTTGACTTCCTTTTATATGGAGCAGAGCTTTTTCTCAGGTACAAGACTCGTGTTAATGCCTCTGGTCATGTGACCAGATCCACCAGCCATATTAGAAATCATGATGATCTTAAATTAAATCTAACAGCCTGTAACATCGCCTAAAAATAAAGTTGTTAAAATATACTATTGTGACCAATAATGAGTAAGGATAAAACAAACAAACAAAAAATACATATTTCTGCCAAATAAAAAGAAAGCAAATTACCTCAAAAGAAAAAAAAAAACACAACAGTTGGATGATATATTGATAAATTCATATTAAATTGCATTATGATGCGTTATTAATTCTAT
>JAOVVA010000028.1:10010609-10023918 GCA_028565275.1 Leiocassis micropogon | reverse complement strand
AAAAAAAAAACACAACAGTTGGATGATATATTGATAAATTCATATTAAATTGCATTATGATGCGTTATTAATTCTATTCACCAGCAAATTAAATTATTATTATTATTTATTTTTTTAATGAAACCTTTCACAATGTAAAAATGTGAGTTTTTTTTCCCTTTCATGTACCACTGGCTCTTTATTAGCCATTTGAATAAATACATTTTTGAACCCTAGAACCAAGACACACACCCCTTTGGCACACCTACCTTTTTGACCTGCGCTTCCTTAATTTTCTCCAGAGCCACACGAATTTTTTCCGCCTTTGCTTTGGCAGCCTGCTCCTCCTACAAACACACAACAGCGTTACAACACACACACACACACACACACAAAGACACAAAAAGACACATGCATGCACAAAATACGTTCACACCAGCAAGAGCATTGTATGCTGAATAATAATAATTTTTCGAAAGTCGACAGGTGGATTTCACGTCCTCTCATGTCCCGTTACAATCTGCCCTACCTGTCCCCTCCAGCACGCCGTCATCATGTCCATGTTCGCTCTTTAAACACGGCAGCTTGTGTCTCTGCGTGCGCTCAGGACCTACTCACACATCCTGTCCCGTCTCGCCAAGCACCTACCCCTAGGAGAACGAATGGCTGCTTTTTCACATTAAAAAAAATGTCCATGGTAATGGAGACGCGAAGCCGAAAATTTCACAGACCAAACCGGACATCGATTCGTTCAGGAGAACAGATCTGGAGCACGGTTGTTGGTTTAGTGGAAAAGCCAAGAAAGGTCTTCATCTAAAAAACGGAGTCCATGATGTAAAAAAGACAAAAAGACAGCACAAAAGTTAATCCTGGTTGGTCAGAAGGTGTGTAATGCAAAACCGCACTGAAATGTCTGTGTGTATAAATGATGTGTCCAAGCACGAGACACAGCTGGAGACATGGAGACAGGCTGAGGTGTTAGCAGACACACTGCTGATCTTCAGCTCTACACACTGCACTCTGGAAGAGAGGGAGGGGTCAGGAGAGAGAGAGAGAGAGAGAGAGAGAGACTGCAAGTGTCTGTCTCTCTTTTTCAGTCTATCACTTCTCTTTCCCTCTATCTCTCAGCTTCAATCCTCTACTCTTAATCCTTTCTCTTACTCTACCCTCTTCTCTTTCTGTCTCACTCCTCTTTCTGCATTTCTCTCTCCAGTTTTCCATCTGTCTCACTAGTTTCCTTTTACGGTCTCTCTCCATGGCGCTGATTGTCTCCATCTGCTTTCCTGCTTCCTCATAACTTTTTGTACCTCTTTGCCCGTGCCTTGCTCTTTCTCTCTTCTCTTCTCAGCTCCTGTCAGTCTTCCCTTCTTGCCTGTCTGCCTCCTTACTTCTCTTAGAATACATCTCCGCATGTTCTTCACAGTCTTGACTCCTCAAGGCAAATTCTTACTTGATTTTTTTCTCTCTTCCAGTTCCTTTTCACACTCATTCTTTATCTATGAACTTTTTCTATTTTCTTTCTCTTTTCTGTCCTTCTGTCATCCTGCGTCTCCCGATTAAATTTTTCTCCCTCCTTTTCTCTCGTCCCTTCACCGTCTTCCTCTCGCTGCATTTCCCCTCTTACACACTTCTTCTGTGCTCTCTCTTTCCTTCTCTCAGTATCTCATGGTCTCACGCCACAGCTTATATCTCTGCACACGTTTCTCTTTCTCTCTGCAGAGCAGCTGCATTTCTCTGGGACTGTGTCCAATCTTGGGGTCTAATCCCCATCATAAACACCAGAAGCACCCCAGAAGACATTCTGCTCCAATCAGTGTATGCAGCAAAAGCCTGATAGCCAATCAAAGGGCAGCGTTTTCGTGACCTTCTTTCTGTTGGCCTATCGCGGAGACCGATCGGGCGTCTACTGCCATCACCACTTTTTATATCGGTGTGGAAAAAGGAATGGCTTCAGTTTGGGAAATTTACAATCAAACCCGGGGCAATCAACCCTATATACTTTTTATTTAAGCCCTTTGGAAAAATAATTCACTGATTTCTGTCACACTTTAGGCCCAGAGAGCTTGATAGTAAAGGAGGTAAAGACAGAGTGAGTGAGAGATCCACTATGGATTAACATATTTAAAATTGGAAATGATGCAGATGAAAAAACGAGAAGAATGTAGCGGGGGAAAAAAACAAAAAACAAAGGAAAAATGTGCATGGAGAAATATTGCAGGTCTTTGTCAAGGGTAGATTCCTGTGAGCTGAGCGAGAGAGAGAGCGAGAGATAACAGGCTTTTCAGAGGCTGTTACAAAAATATTCAAATTCTCTTTGAAGTCGCTTGCCTTCTCTTCCCCCTTCCTCTTCTTCCCTCGCTCTCTCTCCCTGCTTCATGTTCTGTAATTCTCCGTGCTGTCTCTTCTCTCATACAGAATAAATGAAGTGAACCCGTTTCAGTCTCTCGTCTCATCATTGTTCAAGAAATACTTCTTCCACACCAAGTCTCTTTTGTAGGGACCCCTAAGTGCAGCCCTCTTGAAGGAATTTTAAACTTGTAAACAATATCGGCAACATATTCTCGAGCGATGCTTTGAGAAATAACATTGTCCCAAAAAAAAAATAAAAAAATAAAAAAATCGCAGTTTCAGAAGGATCAAATTATTGGTCTGGATCAAGCAAAGAAAACAACTAAAAAGATTTGAAATTAACACAGGATTGGGACTAAAGAGCTGTTTTTCAATAAGAAAAACCACTTGTTAGTGAGACTAATCAGAAAAAAAGTCTTCAACTTGCTAGGAAGCATAAAGATTAGACTTTGGAGCAATGGAAAAAGGTCATGGTGGTCTGATGAGTCTAGACTGTTCCTTTTCCAGAGCGATGGGCGTAAGAAGGCAAGCGCATGAAGGGATGCATAGTGACGAGTGTACAAGCCTCTGGAGGCAGTGTTCTGATAGGGTCAGGACGTTAAGACCAGGTTTTCACATCCATGGAGTTTTTACTTTCCTTACGGCACGGGAATATTCCATGCCACCTTTATATGGTTCAGAAAAGAATGGTTTTTATGACCTAGTCAAGTTTATAAGTCAAGTGTAGCTGTATTTTCTCTGATTTCTGACAAAAAGCTGACCATATTTGGCTATTAGTACATTTTTTTTTTCTTTAATAAAGAATAGTGAAGTTCAGGAAGAGAAAAACCTGACAGAATGCAGGGTGATTTGACGAGCTATGGGGAAACAATCGTTTCTTCACTCATCACAGGAAAGCTGTGATTTGTCTGGTTTGACAAGAGGCTGTGTCAGTTTGCAAATAATATGATGTCTGCCATGATTATGAATCCAAATAATGGCATGCAAACAGAGGTGCAAGCATAGTAACAAACAAAAAGAGTGGAAACACAGGAGGATGAATTTAAAAGACAAGCTCAACTCAATGAGTTGTGCATCCGGGCGAGCTTTAAGGTCTCCAAACTAATAGCATGCAGCGACAAATCTGTTTCAGATGGGGAGTTTGTTTGAAGGAAAAGGGTTGCTGCTGAAGCTTGTCTTTGCGAAACAGATGCTATTAGAAAAGAAACTTTATCATGAGAGGGCCTTCAGTAGCACCAAGTGAACACCTTTTTGACTGGTCTGTGATGAGAGTAATGACGTGTGAGACACTGTGGAGCATCTCGTTTGATTTTGAAATCTGGGAAGAGCTTGCAGCTCTACGAAGCCTCAAAAGTAACACCGTTAAGACAGGATGGTTTTGAGAAGAATCACCAAATGATAGAATATTTGGGACTTTGCTGGGCAAAGCAGAATGTGATAACTGGCGATGTGCTTAGCATAGCTTGCACAAAGCGAGGTCTTCTTGGCCTTGTTGATGGGTAGCTCCGTGGTTAAGGTGTTGGACTACTGATCGGAAGAGTCCCAGGTTTAAACCTCAGCACCACCAAGTTGTGACTTCTGGGCCCTTGAGCAAGGCCCTCAACAGATTATATGAGATAAAATGTAAATTGCTTTGGATAAGGGCGTCTGCCAAACAAGTCTTGTGTGGCAAAGTGGATTCTGGAATGTGTAAACTTGATTAGAGCAAAAATGCTTAACCAGTGACAGTTGCTAGAGGTTTTGTCTGAGCTAGACTCTGATTATGGTGATGTCATGCACCATACAAGTCAGGTAATTGATCCGAGGCAGAATTTTAACACGCGTTCCGATATCAACACATTCTCCGGACCAAAATCAAAACTGTCACAGAGCTGACGGATCCAGAATCGAATTAGCACCTAGCTTTTTTTTAACTAAGGAAATATCTTGCAATCTTTCTGTGAGGATATTTACTAAGAAACCACTGATCGCATTCCCAAGCAGAAAAAAAACGAAAGTGTGTGAAAGCGTTAAAACTGATCAACAGGGACACGATTCCGGGGACTTCATCTACATGCAAATGATTCCTCTTTTACAAAATCCATTTGGTGCTGACAGATGATGTCTTGCCCTGTTATTATTCGGGGATAAAACATCAAAAAGCACGGTATCAAAATGCCTAAACTCTTTAGGATCTGTGAGCAAACCTTCACAAGAATACAATTAATAAACACTGCAAAAAGATTAAGAATCAGTGATGAACATTTACGTCAGTCACTGAGACTGGACGTGACGGGAACAGAGAGAGACTTAGATCTTCTCTCAAGCCAGACACAAGCTCACAGCTCCCACTGATACAAGATTGCACTCTATCTCTGAGTAATGTTCATGCAGATGTAAGTTTTTGCACTTAAGACAAATAGGTAACTATGTTGTATTGACTGTGTACTGAACTATATATGGTTAAAATGACAATAAAAGCCTACTTGACTTTTACATGTAAAATTATTCTATAAAATAACTGGTCCTCTTTTTAGATGAAAGTCATCTTTGCACTCATTTGGAATTTAAGGTCCCAGGGAGTCTGGAGGACGTTTCTCCAAATTCTTTGAAGTCCAGGGTGAAATTTCCAAAGTCAGTGATGATTTTGGGTGTCATGCCATCTGCTGGTGTTTTTTCGACTGTGTTTTATCGAGTCCAAATCGAACACAATTGTCTAACAGAAGATTTTAGAGCACTTCATGATTCTGGCTGTTGATAAGCTTCAAGAATGTGTCTTCAAGAAACAAGCCTGAAAGCTGTTCAACAAACTTCATTTTCAGGAAGCAGTTTTGCAAAAGTTTTTTTTCAAATCAGACATGCAGACTAAATGAGTCACTGATGGAATCAGTGAATTAAAATTGGCAACAAGATAACTTTGAACTGAGATGCTTCTGAACTTATCTTATAAATTATAGCTTTAAAAGGCATTCTGGGGTGACGTCAGGGCACACAGGGATGTTTGTTGGGCGTGAGGAGGATGTTATTGGACTGTGTTGGAGAGCACATGTGGATGGTGTCAGGGCACCACATGGGCTCAGCGTTGGAGAACATGGGGACAGTGTGAGGGCATATGGGGACGGTATTGAAACTCATGTGAATGGTGTCAGGGCACCACATGGGCAGTGTGTTGGAGCACATATGGATGGTGTCAGGGCACTTAAGGACAGTGTTAAAGAAAAAGTGGATGGTGGCAGGGCACCACATGGGGACGGTGTTGAAACACATGTGGACGGAGTCAGGGCACACTGGCACATGTGGATGGTGTTGAAACACAAGTGGATGGAGTCAGGGCACATGGGGACGGTGTTGAAACTCAAGTGGATGGTGTTAGGGTATAAAGGCATATGACTACGATGTTGAAACACAAGTGGATGGTGTCAGGACACCACATGGGCACAGCATTGGAGCACATGTGGATGGTGTCAGGCTATATGGGGACAGTGTTGGACATAAGGGTGGTATTTGGAAACGTGTAGACAATGTTTGGGAACATGAAGTGTGGACAGTATTTATGGGGCACATGAGGACAGTGCTGGGGACAGAGCTAGGACTCATGGGAACATCTGTTAGTTTTAAAGACACAAATAAGTTTAAATTAACCCAAAAGGTGACTGCCAGAGAAAACAAATGTGGCAGCCAAGTGATTTCATGCTGCTGTGTATGGAATACCACGAGATGTCCGGGTCTCTAATATGTCCATCTTATGGTTATAGATAAATATTTGTGCTTGTGTGTGAGACACAGATGATGATCGTTTATATTTCGTAAGAGGATTAATATCACCTTGAGGCATCACATGTTCTAGAAACGTTTACATGTGCATGTTTGCTTGTGTGTACACACACTTGCGCAGCCAGAACATATTTCTCACTTATGTCAAATTGGGATTCTTTTTGTAAATACATGGCAAGCCTCAAACCACTAAACATGCAAACAACCACGCACAAAAATGTAAAACTAAATGATGGAGTGAAGATGGTGCTCGATCCTGAGAAGCACAATGCAATACCGTCATAGACGATTTCTCTGTCCTGGGATTCGAAGTCGTGGCGACATGACTTGCCTTACCTTTAGACCACACACACTGTCAGACTTTCACTTTGTATTCAAATTCTCAGGAAAAATTGGAACAAATACCAATAGGTTTGCTGTAAAGACTTGCTCGTAATATAAAATACATATACACATACACGATCTGCTGGTGTGAAGAATAAAAAGTTGATACCTACAGTATGCACTCTACATGTACAGAAATGATAAAAAGGGTTCTTCAATTTGTAGAACCTCATCACACTGTGACAGGAACTAAACAACGTAATGAACCCTTTATGATGGGTGCACAAATAAAATTCAAATATATATTAAAGAAATCACATGTCAAAGTACATGTAACAGTGCTGATCTAGGAGTAGTTTTAGGCATGACCATTTACAGTAAGAGAGGTGGATTTCATCCCACCAAGAGGGATAAAAACAATCCTAGATCAGGACTTAATAATAATAATAATAATAATAATAATAATAACAATAATAATAATAATAGTAACATCATTTAATGTATGAACTATTTCCTGTAATGTCTGGGTTGTCTCCAAATACACAGACCATCTGGGTTTCATTTCCCTGAAAGCACTGTAGCTCTTATTTTATACATTTTGGAGCACGCTCTAAAACATTCTCATTAAACCACAATTTGAAAACTGGGCACAAAACCCCTAAGGAGGGACTTTATCTTTATTTACAGCTTGTTGGCATGAGTAGTGTTACCAAAGTAACAAAGCTGTAACTGTACTTAACTTTTGTGTTAAGTACAGTTTTTCTGTGCTCTTAACTTAACATTCATGGTCCTTTTATATTCAGGAAAAATACACTTAACCAAAACATGGGCATGATTTTCAGACTGGCCGGTTGGTCAGGCCTTAAGATTCGTCAAGTAAAAGATTAGTCATGTAAAATGATCTTAAGATCAGGGATTAATTGTAAACTTGCTCCAGCACCTTCGGGATAATAACAACTAAACTCCTCTGTGGAGAGAAAGAAAGTGGGAGGAGCTTCTAATCATGTGGGCGTGGCAGATGCAGAAAGGGTGAAGCAATGAAAACCAGCTGAATCCAGGGGTGGGGTTAGGATGTGATAAACACAGGTCATTCATTTGCATGCCAAAAGAATAAAAAAATAAAGAGGAAGGAGCAAGCGAAAGGCATCACCTTGGTCAGCAGGTGAGAAGGCTTTCCTGCAATGCTTTTGACAATCAGAGAGGTCTCCCTGTCCAGGTACGAGTGCTTTAACAACGGCAAGGAGAAAGACAAACAAGATCAGTCAGTGCACAATGAGCAATAATCGTGATATGGTCAATCTAGAAAATGTGCAAATGGTGATTGAAAGGTGTGTGAAAGCGATGCACGTGTTGATTATGGTGCATTAACTAAATAGGGAAATAAAAGAGGAAAATCACATAAGGAAACAAAGAAGTGTGAACAAATAAACCATGGGGGAAAAAAATCATACTGAATAACCGTGATCAACAGTTCAGGAGTCACTAAGTGCAGCGGTGTAAGCCTTACCGAACTGTGTTGTAATTAAACGTTCAATTAGAAAGGGAAAACGTGGAGTCTTTAACATATAATTAAGGACTTCACTGGCCATTTTATCAGGTCGACCTACCACACAGGTTAGGATCGTCACTTTGTAGCTCTTTCACATGTCAGTGCTCTGGACAATCAGCGTTCACACCAAAACATATTAACCACAATTTGAAGGTCAATGGAAGCTGGCAATATTAATATGATTAATGGGTGAAGCAATGCACTTTAATATGAATCAGAGACTATGTTGTGTTTCTTCCCCCAAAAAATCCAGGACTTGTGGGATTGATTTCCATAAATTGAGTTTTCACCATTCATTCAAACACCCGAAATGGGCGAAACCCAACAGACTTTGATGTGTTGCAATCATAAATATTCACACAACCAGTTCCCTCCAGAATATGTGTAATTTGGAAACATACAGTATAATTGTGTGGTCGGAAGGGTGGTTTTGTGCATGTTCCCTAATACAGATATCTTTTATAGTTATTTTACAGATGTTGTACTTCTCTGATGCTTCCAGGGAAACCATGGCAACTGTGGAAGTAAACTAATCATAGGAACTACAACAGCAGCAAACCAAACTTCAGAATATAGAATTAACTTCTTCATCAACAATACCAGGATTTACTGCCGATTGTTAGAAAACAGGACGTGACCTATATGGTAGATTTACCCAACAATGGCCAGAGAGTGTTAATAAAATGTATGTACACCTAATAAAATGTAAATAAAAAAAGTACTACTAAAGAAATTGCTAGGATAGCCAGAAACTGGTGTCTGTCGTGGAAATCTATTAACTCTAACCAATTAACTGCTCAGCTTATTACTATGAATTAATAATTATTCATTGGTTAATGAGAGTTATGTCAATTATAGGAATATAAATCTGGACACTCTGAGTGGTTAGAGGAAATTACAAACACACATTCATTGTTCTTCACACACACTTACAGTGAACTGATCCACTTCCCCCTCGCGGGAGGTGAAGTCTAGGTGCCGTCTGGCGGCGTTACCATTGACCCTTCTCAATGTGGCATGCTGGGAAATGGGGGTAGGCCAGGCGGGGACATCACGGACATACAGGTAAAGAGAGACATGTCAATCATGCAGGCAGGCAAAGGAGGTGTCGGGACCAGGTAGCAAAGGTGAAAGGATAAAATTAGGTGACACTTTGTCTCTATTCTCAAAGCTGTCAATACGGTTCTACTGTATAATATACTATCTTTAAATACATGTGCAACTGATTCAGGGAATAAAATGTTTGAGGATGTGCGGTTAGTGTTATTATCCTGAAGTGTTTTATTCCTCTTATAATACAATGATTTGCCAGCATTCACAGTTTGTAATTTAGGCACAATTATGTTTTAACCCCTCATGGTTGCATTTAATGTTGTCACTTATGCTATAGCAGCTAGAATCACTGGCTTGTCCCTCCCCTTTCCTTTACTTACAAGACTACCCAACCCTACTTACCAAACAGATCTAATAATAATAATAATATTAATAATAATAATAAATATCACTATGATCATAAAAACTGTAAAAGGTTTATTTATTAATGTTTAAAAATGAAATTGCTCCTAGTTGCCTAAATTTCTCCAGTTTTCCCATCTCATGTCCTTTAACCATCTACTATCTCACACCCCCGAGCTGACGACTCTGAGCTGAAGAAAGTGCGAATTCTATACTCAAGCTCATCTAAAAAACTCACAGTTTAAAAATTAGCATGATAAAGCTCCTATTAATATTTAGTAGAATATTAATATAAGCAGGCTGGATCTTGGAGCTGTGTCGGCTCGGTCATGCTCATCGTGCATCATGACACACTGGACAAAAGGGGCAGGCGAGGTGGTGCTACGTCATGCTGCCACGGGGCTTCCAACACATGCATTCACATGAATAACCGGCATCACAATGATAATTAATTAGCTGTGGCTGAATTGGTAATTGCAATTACACACAGTGGACAAGTGGGTTAATTGCAGACAGTCACACAGTCACAGTCACACGTATAGTCACACGCTGGGCTGTTTTCTACTGCGCACTAAAAAACGTGTCAAATCTTCCCATTTCTCCGCAGTACAATATTAAAGCTTGTTGTTTTCTTACTGTATTTGGGAAAGCGCTAGTGGCGTATTGTGTTTAAACCTGTTTGCCATAAATATAACCCATGCAAAAAATATATATATTCTCCTCATTTCCTGATTTTACACCCTTATCAACATTTCACTTTATTTTAGTCCAGTACAAACCCATTGGTCTGTAGATAATAAGATAATACACAAGAACCTTAACATCTGCTTCCTGTTTGGAGTTTGTTTTTGAATGTACAGTACAAAAGAGCCCAAACTCTCTCTCTCTCTCTCTCACACACACACACACACCACAGAATGACATCATGATACAAAACTTGTTAAACCACATCTGGCTTCTATTAAAACCAATCTAAAAAAGTAATTTGATTCTACTGTAGTAAAGTCAGATTCTTTAATAGATGTGCATGTATGTGTGTGTGTGCCTGTGTGTGTGTGTGTGTTTGTGTTATAGCACAAGAATAGCACATCATTTAATATTCAAATATAACGGTGGTGGCCAAAAGTATTGAGACGAATGCAATGAAGTCGCTATACGACAGTCGATATTTATTATGAAGTCGTTTATTATTCTTCGAAAACCTGCTGGATCCGGCTGGACAGAGAGTCATAAAGACGTCTGCAGTACTCTGGTGTCACTTGCCTGCTTGATTGCTTCAGAAATTTGCCACAGAACTTCGCAGTTCACTTGAGTATCTCCTAATTATCGTAATTTTTGTGGCTGACTGGCTTCAGGACATTAAACTTCCGCCATATATATTTGTTGATCCATTAACTAAACCAGTTGATTCTATTTAACGCAACTCTTCAGCCAGATCAGACGAACTAATTAGTGATATCGCCTGTTTTGTGTACAAGGAGACCTACTGTATAATATACGGTGTAGGCCGTCTTAATACTTTTGGCCATTTTTTTTTTTGCAGCTGGTCGTATTACTGAGAAAGCTTGCTGAGGCGACGCCCTCGATCTTGGAAAGTTTTCTGTGCTGCTCAAACTAGAGACCAACACCGCCTTACAGAAACCCTCACCGTGTCGACAATTACAGGCTTTAAAATCTGGTTTATGTGGAGCGTCCACTCGAGTTTGTGTCTATAAAAGTGCAAATGTATTGAAATCCATAGAACCCATTAACTGTCAGGGCTGCTGCTGCCAGAATCAAGTATTACAACACAGAAACCGGTGGTAGAAACCGTCACTGACCATAATGGCGGAAAAGACACCAAGGCGGTTCAAGATTTATTTCAAAATCCTTTTGGGACACTCTGTTTCTACCCCACCGTTTGTGTGTGTGTGTGTGTGTGCGTGTGTCATGCAGGCAGAAATCCCTCACATCTGTTTCGTTCTGTTTCAAAGTCTAATTCAATTTTCGGTCACAGCCGAGCCAAAGCCTGGTGAAATCTGCCACTATTGTATTCTCACCCTGGAGCTGGGAGCACCATTGTCCTCCATGACCTCAGAGTGCAAAGAACCCTGGGAAACGAGCCACAGGCTTACATCACTTACTTCTGATCTCTCTGGGTTGATTCTGTACATTCTCTAAACTCTGTGAACTATTGTGTGAGTCTTTGAAAGGACTTTTTTTTTTTTTTTGATCATTATTTGTAACTGAGGCAAAAAATAAACATAAAAAATGATGAAAGAAAATAAACATGTAAATAAAGGTCATTTGTGAATGGTGTTTGGATGGTGTAATGTGTTGCATCTGTGTGTATGGGTGTGTGGGTGTGTGTGTGTGTGTACCTCTGTGCTCGTTTGGCTCTGTGCGTCCCCATCTTGTCCCCTCATGTCCAGCGAGTCCATGCTGGAGGCGGAGACGGAGTTGACACTCGATCGTGACGAGCGGCCGACCGAGCGCGCCTCCTGATCGCTGGCCCCGCCCACCGAGCCCACACGCCTGAGCTGAGAGTTGGTCGCGGGCGACTCCGAGGTCTGACGGGCGGCCTCGTCCATGCTCCGTGACGCCTGCTCCAGCTGGGCCGTGATGTCGTCCAAAGAGAAGTTGGAGGCCATCGGTCGGCTCTGGCCGCCACCCGCTCGCACGGTACCTGCCGGAGAGGCCTGGCTGCTGCTGCACGCACTCCCACCGCTGCTGCCTCCGGCGTGGCGAGCGCTGGCCGAACGCCCCTGTGCGGCCCGCTGCCGAGACTTCAGGTCGGTGGGGCGACCAGAGGAAGAAGAGGAGGACGAGGAGGAGGAGGAGAAGGAGGACGAGGAGGAGGAAGGCTTGCCGATGGTACTGAGCTCCTGCTCGATGGAGCACAGGTCGGCCATGAGGGCGTCCAGGTCCACTGGCTCACCCTGGTTTATGGCTTCTGTGGAGAAGAAAAAGGTGGAGAGCGGTAACAGTGAGGGAAATGTCGATGAAAACTGATGGCGAACTTGATTATTTTTTTATAGGCGGGTACTTTTCCTGCTCTCTTGTCACTGAAAGATTTTGGTTACTGCATTTGGATATAAGTGAAACTTTACTCACAATGTTCATGATTTATGCCCTCACTTAAACTCCTGACATACTCATACTAATGAAAAATATCATTACCATTAAAAATGACACTTTGGTTTAACATTTACAATTTTACATTTTTTTTTACCATTTGAAAAATCTCCATTCTCATTAGAAGATGAATGAAAATCAAGTTGAAGAATTGATAGGAGACCAGAGATTATCAGTGTTAAGATGACGAGAAAAAGGCGGAACTTCCAGTAAGAGTGCAATACAACTGTCAATCATTCTCTATCACATGACAAGAGGCACACTCCAGATAAAATGTGAACGTCTCACTTATTTCTGAGGGTTGACGTAGAAGAGGACAAGGTTGTTGTCATGCTTGTGTGTGTGTGTGTGTGTGTGTGCGTGCGCTGACCATTGATGTTGTACATGGAGAATCGGTAGGAGAAGTTGGCTAGGTTGGTCTCTTCTCTGAGAGGAGCTTTCTGGACTTTTCCTGGATGACGTCCGTCATCCAGACTCTAGAAAGAAGAGACAGGTAGCATGAAAAAAAAAATCCCAACTTACAGTATTCTCACACATTCCTTGGACAAGATCAGAGACAGTTGTGTGTGTGTTTGTGTGTGACCTGCGTGATTTTGTCCAGCTCTCCTAACCAGGCTCCAAACATCTTGTCCAAGTCCTGATCCTCCTTATCGCTGTCTTCCTCTGCAGCGTGGTCCAGCTCATCATCCGACACCTGCTCCATCTGCGCCACACACACACACAAACACACACACAAACACACACACAAACACACACACAAACACACACACAAACACACACACAAAC
>JAOVVA010000028.1:9996643-10010509 GCA_028565275.1 Leiocassis micropogon | reverse complement strand
ACACACACACACAAACACACACACACAAACACACACACACAAACACACACACACAAACACACACACACAAACACACAGACAAACTTTAGAGCCTGCGTTCTGCAATTTCAATTTCTCACACCTTCTGAGTCTTGTCTCCTGTCACTATGGCAACTCCGACGCCTCGGAGCACGTCAACCTTCAGCGCTCTATCTCAATTCCTATGCGCTACATCAGTCTGCCGTCGTGGTTGTCATATCAACAGTGTCCATGGTGACGGAGCATCATGCTTTTACTGGGATAACTCAATATCTCTAAATATTAAATGTCATTAATTTGGCTAAGCAGAATGACGCTGCTTTTTTTTTGACTGCAGCAGCACATCAGATCTGTGTATCAGAAAAATTGTGGTATGATTTTTTTTTTTTGACACAAAGATTTAGCCTTAAGCAGGAACCAGAAAATGAAGCCAGAGACCTGCTGAAACCTGGCGTGACGTTCGTGTTCATTCGGCTCATCCATCACACACACGCCATATGAGAGCATTAGGGTTAAGCTAATACATACACACACAGGCTCAGAGAGATAGAAACCACTTGAAGACTTTTGGCATAACGTCAGTCGCTAGACAGAATCTGCCAACTCAATGGGTGCAACCTGGTTTCCATGGCAACCCTCACCACGTCTCCTAAGACTGGCAGAGTTGCCATGGAAACAGCTATTGGCTCTTTCAGACTATCCCCCTTTTTTTTTTTTTGCTCTTAGTCTTCACTATGGCAACAGTGCCTACCCATGCATCACCCTCAGCATGGGGTTCAACTACAGTCTGCTGACTTGGTACACATGGTATTTCTCTTTACTCATGGTGAGCAGAATCAGCTGTTGTCACACACACAAAAAAAAAAAAAAATCTTGAGGAAACCAGTCAACCTAGTATGATTAGGAGTATGATTTTACTGCAGGCAGCCTAAACTGGAATGCTGTAAGGGTTTAAGGTGAGGATGGTGCGCCCTCTACTGTCCAACATACCAAATTACTATTTGTAGATCAAAATGTTTAAATCATACTGTACTAACCTAGATAAAGGGATGATCCTGCAGGTTTGCGCTAGTGTGTGATGTTGAGCAGACTACAATAGCGCACAGGGTCAGAGTGTGAATACAGCAAAAACGACAAGAAACCCTGTCAAAGCGGCCCTTCACCATTAGGCACGGGAATCGCCAGGGACCAGCTATTACGATATTATCATGCTACCTACCTGCTGATTCAATTTGTATTGTGATTATAGTAACATCACGATTTTATAAATATTGCAATTAAATTATTATTATTATTATTTTTTTTGAGATTTTGTTACAATCCTAAACAAACTTAAGCACATACACATACTTTGCTCCTACCACATGGGATGCTGTGCTTCTTGCAAATCTGCGAACAGTTTAAAGGGCACCACCTGTAGGATCACAGAGGAACTGCAACATTTTGCCACCTCAAATGTGAACACACGTACATTAGAAAAAAAAAAAAGTAAAAAAAAACAACGGTGTCAGTGAGGTGATACATGAATCGCCACAAAAAACACTAACGATATATAACTTTATCGCTTTTTTTTTCCAGCTATATACTGTATGTGCTGCACCTCTGCCCCAGATGCTTCTTTAATTAATTATACTCAATATAATGTACGTAATATTGAGTATAATTTGTCTATCAGGGTATCTAGTGTATCTGAGTCTACCTCCCAACACTAATGTGTGTGCAGCTAGTTGTGTATGCAAGTCTCTCATACATTTTACTGTACTACAAACACCAAAATGAAATTTATAAAGCTTCTATTCTCTCAAAAAGGATGAAAACTAATAGTTTTTACATTTTAAAAGCCGTGAACTTAAAACACAATGTGAAAATTACAACATCACTTTTGACAATGAACTGTTGGGAGAAAGAAAAAAAAAAACACACTTTGACACACTTACTTCTTTGTGGTTTTTACCCATCAGGGTTAAAGTTCTACATAAGTAAACAAAATGCTGTGAGTTTAAATCTCAGCTCCTTTTTTTTTTTTTTCATTTGTTCATCAACTTATTGTTCTTTCCCATTACGTCATGTGGTTTCCCGTATCAGAGCCCAGCAGGGGAAACCCTAAGAGTTAGTTTAGCTTTCGGATTGACACTGTTTCTTGATACAGGTCAGTGGATATGTGTCTGTCTGTGGTTGTTACTTAAGCAATATCACGCAAGAGGGAGTGCTGTTGTGATGAATATCAGCACGGATGTGATGCTAAAAGGCACGGAAGCCGTTTTATACAACAAATCCACAAACATAAGTCAACTGATCATGATTTGTTTGTCACTCTGCCAACAGACAGACAGTTCGCGACTGACAGTTAGAGTAATTTTCAGGGTAGTTTTAACTTGTACTATGCCGTCAAAAGTGAAAAAAATAAACCATGGAGGTGGTGGAGAGTCCTGCAAATCCTATAAGTTTCACTTTATATCATTTTGTTTAAATCTAACCATAATTATGTTAACAGTAGAACTTTAAAGCTTTTACTTTAAAAAGTGTAGATGTATAGAACAGAAGAGCCTTAACCCTCGATCCCCGAGTCCACATTCCCATGCCGCTGCAGAGAGGTGCTGAAAAGCTGAATGGCTCTGGGGACAAAGGGTTTCCGGAGTCTGTCAGTTGAGCAGTTTTGCAACAGAATTTTTTTTTTTTACTAAACACATTACTGTTTGGGTGGTCAAAGTTGGCCATGATGGAAAAGCACTTTGTTTAACGTCCTTCTCTCCGGCACTTCCTTGAGAGACTCGGGGCATCGCTGCTTCTGAAGCGACGTCCCCGGCACACTACCGCATAGAAAATACACTGACGATGACCGTCAAATACTGAATCGCAATGAAATGCAAAAGCGTCTTCATATGCGTTTACCTATATCTATGTTTCATTTCTTCAGCATGCACATCTAACGTCGTTTCCACGAGGCTATAATCAGCACAAGATGCTAAACCCTAGTAAGAAAATCAACTCTCTGTGCGGTTAGACACAACTACACGCGAATGTCTGGTGCTTGCTTCATAAAAAGGGCAGCTGAGGACATCCATCTCTTGCTCGCTCTGAGAAACTGACACCAGGAGAAAGTGAGACCACTAAATTTAGAAATGAAAACTTTCACATGTTTAAGCCTTAAATTGCCTCATCTAAACCTTTGTTAACAAAAAAAAAAAAACTTTTTACTTAATTGAGAAAAACAGGGAGAATAGGTCGGGATAACGGGGTTCATTGTGTTTATCCGAATAATAAAAAAAAACTTTAGTGTGTGAAAAGAAAGGCATTGTGTGCTGCTACACAAATTATAAAAGTGTGTGCTAGAAGTAGACAGAGACGTTCTTTTGACACACTCATAACAGCTGCAAGGTTTGTTTTCATCACCCTTGTGTGTGTGTGTGGGTCTCAATGCAGCTGTTTAAAAAAAACCACAAAAAAAACAACAAAAAAAAAAACACCACCTGTGAGTATGTGAAGTCTTGGTGACAACACAAAAACAATTTTAGCAGCTCACTTTTAAAATATTGAACATCTTATATTTTGCAAAAGAAAACGCACCCTCTGTGCATTAAACAGGATCATTAAATCTTGAAAGCCCGACTGGGTGTAAAGATTGGACATCGACACCAAAGCAAGATGGGTGTATGTGTACGTGTGTGTGTGTGTGTGTACAAGAAACAATGAGTTGAACACTTCATCTCTCTCCCATGAGTGGTTCGGTCAGGTTTCTCCCACCCTCTGTCTCCTTCTCTACGTCTTTCTCAGTCTTTCTTTTTTCTTTCTTGCTCACACAGACTGAAATCAGGGTTGGAAAGGAAATAATAAAAGGAAACAAAAGACAGACGACCTAACCCTCCTTACCGTTTAAAAACACACACATCCTCAGTGTGTATGTTTAACTCCCACACTTACGATCCTTGAAAACATACATAGCTCCCTTTTCAAATCTAATCAAGTACTCTTCACCACCTGCTGCTTAAACACTAACTGAATTATCGGAGGAGAGCTGTGTGCGTTGTGTTCGAGTGATATGTGTGGTGTGTGTGTGTGTGTGTGTGTGTGTGTACTTGCCTGTCTGTGTGTGTGAAATGTTGACTAGCATCATGCCTACCTGTGTTCAGTTAAAAACCCTTTGATGCGCTTGTATACTGATCTCAGATCAGGTCTTTTTATGATGTGAGGCAGTCAAAGACATTTTAAACTGATCTCAGATCAGTAAAAATAGATTTCGTCATGTTAGATGGAAAAACCTACAGGAGGATTGTTTCGCATCCAGCTTCTGTCTGCACATGGATAAAAAAAAAAAAAAACATAGTCATATCCGTTAAATTGTTTGACTTCTGCTTAACGCCTCCATCGTGACTCCACACTCATTTTTGCATTTTAAGCGTTTTCAGCAGTTTCATGAGAATGCTTGTTTATTATCTCTAAACCACAGGAGCAGGTTACTGTACAATACGTCTAGGCTGAAAAGTCCCGAGTTGAAAAAGTTATCACAACATTGCTGGTGACATTTCAATACGTCCCGGTAAATGAACTTGCAAATGAAAAGAATATAGAGTCGTAGTGTGAAGTGACCTTTGGCAAATACGCTACTGTACGGCTTCATAAACGACCCGACTGACCTTTTGAGATCTACACTGCTGCATCGCTCTACAAATGGCCAATTGTGATGGGCAACTGTAAAGAGACAATGTTGAATGGCTGTTGGGGATTAATGTTTGGGTGTGGAGGAAAGGAGGGGTATTTTTAGTAGTGTGCCACCGCCCACTCCTTTACCCCAGTACATTATATTTCTATGGTGTGAGCTTCCGGAGTAAGAACAGGCTCTGCGCTGGTACAGCCAATGAGGGAAAAAAAACGAATGGAGTTCTAACTGTTAAAGAAGGAAGGGCTTTAGAATTACAGAAAAAAAATGCAGCCACTGGAGATGACGTTAACTGGCTTGAAGGCCCTCACTACACAAGAGCTACTGTTGACTAGAGGAAGAAGTCTGCAGCGGGAATTCCCTTTACAAAACCAGACACTTTTAACTGTTGCTCACAGGACAGATTAGCCCTCTGGCTCTTCATGGTTAGGATGGAGCTATAGATATCGGATTCACACTGATGGAACGGCCTCATTTGTGGCAAAACATTTCATGTGCTAGTATTCTTGTCAGTATGATGTCACTGTAAGAGCTATGAGAGTGTATGAAGTTACATGGGAAGACATTGGCATATAAAACATTTCTAAACCCAAAGATGCTTTTGAAATGATTTTAAAAAGTATGTCTAAATATAATTACAAAAATATCTTTAAAAAAATTAAGGACTATATACTCGATCAGGACCTGTATTCATAAAGCTTCTTAAGCCTAAAAGTTGCTCCTAGGGACGAAATTCTAAGAAAATTCTTAGAATTATGAAATTTTCTTAGAATTTCTCCTTAAATTCAGGACTAAATCTTAGTAAAGATAAAAATTATTCACAAAACATCTTAGCCCTAAAAACAGCTCCTAAGGAAAAAATTGTTAAGAATAGAGAGGAGGAATTTTAAGAGGCTCAAGAGGACAAAATGCCAGAAAGAAGAAATATTCTCCAAACACTGAACACGTAAAGCTAAAAGTAAACACTGCTCTTCTGTCTGATTTGGTTTTCTTGTCGTTTTACTCCATTCAATCTCTCTTGGATTTTTGACTACATACTATCCAAAAGTGTAACTTAAATAGACTGTCCTACAATCATGTAAATTGGTAAAAGCTGAGCCATTTTGATCCCATTTTCAACATTTGGCTGTTTACTATCTTTAAGATATTTAGCCTTTAACAGAAACTTTGCATAAAGTAGCCTGTAGTCATGATTATACAATTTCTTCATATACAAACATGATTTCACTGTCTATTATCATGTATTCTATTTTCACAAAAAGCACTTTTCAAGACCTTTGCAGCGGTCAGAGTTTATCAACCAATCACAGTCCTTGAATTGCTGCATCATCCCTAGTAACGAGGTCAACCACACCTCCTCATTAAGATAAAGGTTTTTGTACTTTCCTTACTCAGAGCTCTGAGAAGTTTCCCAAATCACTTTTAGTCTAGGACTCCCAGCTAGGACTTTTTAAAACTAAGATAGGAGATCTCTCAGAGAATTCTAAGGTTTGTGAATACGGGCCCAGATGTCTATTCAATGAGACCTTGCTTATTTCTCTTCATTACATGCTAAAGTTTGATAAGATATCTGCATACCTGGACTTTGTCCATATACCTTAGGTTTTCCTGAAAAACTGCCTTACTTAAATGCTTAAAATTTAATGTTAAAACTTTTATCTAAAATTTTGTCTACAGATAAATTTCAGTTCATTAAATCTGAGTATTGGAAACTTACAAATAACATCACCACACAAAAAAGGTATCATATTTAAATTCCTTAGTCCTTTAAATATCAGTAGAAGTCTATGGAAGCACTTACTCTACCATGCTACACTTGAGCTTCAGTAGTGCACTATCCACTGCTATTTTGATCACCAATATGTACTATATAGCTGTGATTGTCTCATATCCTATTGCACTTGTCAATTATGTTAGCTCCTGTGTTTCTAACAAAGTGTCCTTACAGAAGAACTCACCAACAAATTGATTTTTTTCTTTGTTAAATAACAAAATACATTTGTATTTGTTTATTATTAGGAATTCCTGAGAGGCCATCGTTTCCGACGTTAAGTGAACAGTCTGATCATTGCTCTGGCGTACTGAAAAACTTTCTACATTGATGTTATCAAAGCACTAATGAAACGCTGCAATAAGTGCATTAGTATAGCAAGGGATTATATAGAGAAACTAAACCATTTTCAGTTATTGTGTGGAATCAAAAGTCTTGTTTTGACTTGAACACACCTGCTACTGTTAGAGCTGATGTTTTATAAACGTTTCTACACAGACTAATTTGAGAATTTAACAGTGCTGTAGTGTAAGAGATTTAAACAAAAGACAATAGCTGAAAGTAACAGATACAATCTATTAAACTAAAAAAACAGCTCAGGTAAGGATTGCCTTTGAAGTGCTGATCTCAGACCTGTCCTAAGTGTTTCAGTATCGAACACTGCTCTCATTGCACACTGAAATGGCAACACATTGAACCGTAGAAATCCGAGACGTCAGATATCACGTTATGTCAGAAATATCTTTAATTAAACGTTTTAAGCAGAGGCATGGGTGGCCCGAGGGAGATTCATGAAAGCTCCTTGCCAGGGAAAAATGCTCTGACACAGATCTCAAATCAGTTCTGTATTTTGACTGAGGACCGTGTTAATACCTGGATTTTGGATCAGTCTAAGGGCATTTTCATAATTTTGGGAAAACTTGACCCCAAAGTCTGGTTCATTTTGACCACAATCATTCCAGATATGTAAGCCAATCGTTCATGAAAAAGAAGTGGATCTTTGTTTAGGCACAACGTCATTGGTGCGTTGGTCTCGTCTCGAAATCTCTGCGCGCGTAGCAAACGCCAAACTCATCCTCTGACTGAGACAGCCAAAGCTGATAAAATACAAAAAATGCTAATGTGTTGCACTTGACATTTCTTTCAGAAATATCAATAATATTTGTCATAGCGCAAAGATTAACATTCTTGGTGCATACTGCCACCTGCTGTCTTAGAGAGTGTACTGTAAATACCCAACTGTACCCGAGTACAGAGAGCAAAAATAAGACAATGGGAGCAATCGTTCCTGGGTACGGTACAAATCAATCGTGCCTAATGTAGAAACGCCCTAAGAGCTTCTTTGAGTTGTTTTTGAAGCATGAAGGGGCATTGTGGATCTTTGCAGAAAGGGGACAGGAATTAACAAAGTCTATAAAAGCACCAGGATAGGAGAGAACAAAGGCAAAGTCAACATTACCCAAGAGGTCATGTCAAATAAAAGCACTTGTATGGACACAAACAGAAGAATCCACACACACACACATTTAAAAAACAACAAAGAAGATTGAGAGTTTACATAAGACTCCCCAGGCAGAATCAGTGTTTGCTAGCACAGTGGAAATTTGCTTAGTCATTAACGCTAAGGTGTAACGAGAGTACAATTTCAGACTCTTTTGAAAAATCTACTGACACGGCTGAGGAAAACATTAACATTCCCAACAATTCTGTCTAATTTTTACATTCATTTTGTCTTCACATTATCTACATGTAGCGTAATTAAATGATACAAATAAACTAGCGCCTGTCCTTTGCTAGCTTATAGATACAGTAGCATCCACATTTTCAACGCATCGTGACTTAAATCGCTGGAATGTCATTCATGTCAAAAGCTAGATTTTACTAGATTGTATTAATCTAGTAAAATCAAATGATATCTCAGGGTCTGTTCTTCACTCCTGATCTGTCATACCCTTGACACCCACACACACAATCCTGTGTATCATCTTACACAGCATGAAATCTGTGTCAGGGTAATTGCAACCATTTCATTAGAACGATCAACTTGTGCCTCTACACAGGGACAATATTCATATCGCTTTCACACATCACACACTTGGGACACGTACGGATCATTCCTCTGCTTAACTGTGTGTGAGATAGTCTACGCATGTTGGTCTGGGGGGACTACTATAAGGACGAGCTGGCTCGACTGGGTCTGGATCCCTTGTTCTTTGCCTTCTTCTCGTCTCTTGTGCTTCTCGGTTTCTTTCTCTCTCCTTCTCTGTCATCACTCACTTCATCCCTCTGTCTATTTCAGTCTGCATTTCTACGCTCAGTTCCCTAGCAACACTCATATGGCTCTGAAACACAATCTCCTTGTAGTGAGCCTCTCCATCACTCTCACACACACAGCGGAGAAATGTATAAATTAGAGACGGGAGAAGAAAAATCGAATCAGTTAAATATCGTGATTAGATTGTGTGGCGATTCCTGTAGTGCCACACTGACTCAAAAATCGATGTAGTAAAATAATTTAAAAAAATTTATATATATTTGCAGTTTAAGGTGGTAAAATGTATGTTGTAGTTTATCTGTAGTCGTAGTTCACACGTTCGCAGGCGCCACAGCAACCTGTCTGGTAGGAGCAAATAAATTGCTAAGTTTATTTAAAATTGTAACAAACTCATACAAAATACATATATATATATATATATATTCTAACATTTTAGACAACCAACAAATTACTAAACATTTTACTGGTCTGCAGGAAAACCTGTTGGACGAGGACGTCTCGTACAGTTTAATGGACACATTTTTTGATCCTTTAAATGTTCAATATAAGGTATAAAGTTGAGTAGCTGAACAATCCTGCTCATTAGCACAATGTCACACGTCACATATAAAGACATGCTTCTTAAATTTTAGCCATCAAACACAAGGTTCCTTCAACATTCAACAATTTACATCATACTATATTGTAATATTTTCATTCTATTTTGTTTTCTGTTTCAAATAGCAAGCTTTTGGCCTTATTTAATATGACTGGGACTTCTATTAAAGGTTCCGTATTTTACTACACAGTTCTCGGGGCTTCCTCAAAGACGAAATATTACACAGATAAACCTTTTAATTAATATTTTAGAGACGCTAAAATGCTATTTCAGTGTCTGATTAAAGACCAGCAGAGCTGAGCAATAACCCCATGGAGGGGCTCTTCATACATGAGGTATTTATATATGATGTCCTTTAAAAGATTTCAGCGAAAGTTAAATATCAGCAATAAATGGTTACATTGAGTAAATAAACAAAAACGAAATGTATAACTTATAATGACATTATAATGGAACGTTCCTTCCACTTTTTTTTTTACCCCGAGTGATTTAGGTGATACTAGCGCAAAGCAGCATCCTAGTCTGTGACTGTATTCAACTATGGAGTCTTGATTATTAAAATCCATCAAAAGGCTTTAAATAATTGTAAACTGAATTGAATCTCACTAAAAAAGACATTACAGTGTGACAGTGTGTGCTGTCAGCATTACGATCACTGAGACAAACACAGTGGAATAGCATTCAATCCATGTGTGTTTTAATGACCTGGTGGAGACGTGTGTCTTCATTAGCATGACAGCAATTTGTCCATGGAGCGAGAATCGAGACAGCCATGCTTTGAGTGACGGCCGGACTGCAGGGAGCGCTGACATCATTCCCTCAGCCTTACATGACACTGCAGAAATCTAATCTAAGCACTCTGAATGGAATGAGAGCAGATCCACAGCGTCTCCTCAAAACATCTTATACTCCCCTTTATTTAAGGGAGAAAACTCATGACGACATTTAGGAAGAATATTTATGAGAATCAGTAACGCATTCACACTTAAACATTTACCTAATCAGCTCATCATGTGGCAGCAGCACAATGCATAAAATCATGCAGATACAGGACAAGAGCCTGGTCTATGTTTTAGAATAAAAACTCAAATTAAATTTAAATAAAGTTTAGAATAAAAAAAAAAGTGTGATTTCTGTGATTTCAATTGTGACCTGAATGTTGGTACCAGTAGGGTTGGTATGATTATTGGGTGAAAACAACAGCTGATCCTATAACAGTGGTGATCAAAAAAAAAAAGCATCTCAGAATGCACAAGAACATCAAACCCTAAAGCCGATGGGGCTACAACAGCACAAGACCAGAACTTCCTCTCCTGTTACTCAAGCACAAAAACCTGAGGACACAAACTATATATCATGACTATATATCCTACAGACCAACATTAACACCACATATCATTAACATATTAATATTGATTATCAATTATATATCAGTGAACTGGTGACAGGATCGTGGGCACCCAAGGATCATCCAGGCCCGTAGAGACCAAAGGCTAGCCTGTCTGGTCCGATAAAAAAACAACAACAACCAAAAAAAACAATGGACCCGGCAGGTAAAAAAAAAGTCCAAGGTCGCTGACTTGGCTTGGCTCAAGCTAATGTCGTACTATATAGCACGACATTAAAACAAAGAAAAATGTAGCACCAGGTTAGACGCAATGCTTTTTACAGCACTAAACTTGACGTCTTTTCAGAGTAAGGCTCAAACACATTGGCTGATCGCTGAAGAGCAGAAAGAGTGCTGACTATTTAAAGGAGAACTTATTAAAGGCGGCGTGATAGAGGAGAGGATGTTTTGGCATCTTGTGACTGTGTGAGGAAGCGGGAACATCCGGGCTCCTGGGATTACTGCAGGCGAAAGAGGATACAGTCATCGTCACGCTTGTTTCCAGCTATATCGTCTACGAGTTCTAACAATCAGAGATTTGGATGGAAAATCTTACATCAGTTTCCTTGTGACTGCAAATCTCTCCGTTTCAGAACACTCTGTGTATTTATTCAAGATTTCATCACATTCCAGCCAATGTTAATAATACGAAGGTGGGTCAAAAATTATCCTCACTCTGGCTGACTTTATTTAATTAACTTTTGGAAAAGACAAATACATAATTTTCCGACATAATCTCCTTGCTTTTCAATACACTTTCTCCATCTGTCCACAAGCTTTCATATTCCCTCATTATGTTTTACGAATGCTGAGCTGCGAGCCATGAATGCACTGCTGTCTTCACTTCTTCATCAGGAGTGAATCTTTTGCCCTCGTATGGCTGCTTTCAGGGAACCACACAGGTGAAAGTCTGGTGAAGCGAGATCAGGACTATAGGGAGGATGCTTTAACACCTCAAAATGAAGTTTTTTGCAGAGTGTCTACAGTGTCGGAAGAGGTGTGCGGATGTGCATCGTCATGCAAAAACTCCCCCGGATAGCAGTCCGCTGCATTTAATCCGAAGCTTAGGCTTCACCTCTTCAATGAGCGTCTCACTGTAATGAGAACTGCTGATTGTTGAATCTTTTTCCTGATAATGTTCCAATACTGGCGCTCGAGAATCCCAGAAAACTGTAACTATCAATTTTCCAGCTGATGGTTGAGTTTTGAACTTTTTCTTGGTCGATGATTGAGGATGTTTCTGTTCCATACCGTTTACTCTCAGGCTCGTAGTGATGAATCCACATCTCTTTAAGATTCTTTCACCTTCTTTGGAGTATCGGTCCAAATTTTGTTTGAAGATAACCAAACGGGTCTGTTTATGCTGTTCCGTGAGTCGTTTCGGCACCAGGTACACCCTCAGACCACAAACAACAAATCACTGCATGCTGCACAGCAGTGACTGGGGAGACAGTAGCCTTGAACGGAAAGCACTGATGAGACTGGAGTGCGGATCTTTTTTGTCTCACCTTTGTATTGTGTAAGTTTTGTTTTGGATGTTGCTTCGGAGAAAACACTGGACTGGATGCACTTATTGCGACCTGCCATAGAAGTATGGTTGCACGGTGTGCAAATTTTACAGTTCAGACAGTTTGGTTTAATTATCACCTCCATCGTGTCTCTCCTTGTTTCCTGCTACTCATTAATGCTGCGTCCTGTACGCCTCCTGTGTCTCTGAGAAACACTTCATTTCTACATCTCTGCGCATTCCAGACATTTCTTTGACTTTAGTGTTTCTGTCTGGACGTCGTTCCTCTGTACTGATATAAAATCATGATCATTTCCTCATCAGCTGCCATGAATATGTGTCAGAGTTTCATTTTTCTGGGGGGTGAATGGGGATCTCTTAACAGAACACCTATGAAACACTAAGGCTCAGCTGTGGCAATGGCTGGGAATTTTTCATGCACTTCCCTGGAAAATGGTTTAGATCGTCTCTGTGATTTATTACTTAAAAAAATAATTAATAAAAGTGCATGAGTAAAATAAACACACACACACAAACATTAGCATGCACACAAACACAAAGTAGCAGGTGGCTGCTTTAAGTGTTACTGCAGGCAATTAAACGCACAAGCACCATAGGAGAGAAAGAAAAATTGCGCTGCCCGCTCTGTGTGTGTGTGTGTGTGTGTGTGTGTGTGTGTGTGTGCGCATCCATGTGTGCTTAGTTGAGCAGCTGGGAATGCCATTTTCCCCTTGAAGGCCTGCGGCACACCGTCGTACTCCAGTTGGTCCATGACCTTTGACCCTGGGAGGCAGCTGGCTGAGGATTGTTTACCACAGAACAGAAGACGGCTTTGTGTTGTCCTGAGCTACAATTAGCAACAGTTGTGTCAGTGGGTCAGTAGTGTAATAATAATGATACATTTTTTAATCCCATTAACACACCACGTGATTTGAATAACAGGCAGACAAGGTTATAAAACGATTATAGAACGAGACGTGGCCTATGTTCCTGTGAAACCCAGAGAACGAGGCGTGGCCTATGCATCAGGCAGTCACAATGAAGGAGGCGTGACATAAGTGTCAAGCAGGAAAGGAGGCATGGCCAATATGTCGGGCAATCACAGTGTAGGAGGTGTGGCCTAAGTGTCAGGCAATATTGCTGAAGTTAGCATAACCTATGCACCAGGCTGTCCCCCCCAAAAAAAGACACTGCCTATATGTTAGTCAGTCACACTTAAGAAGGCGTGGCCTATGCATCAGGCAGTCCCGAAAAAGGCGTGGCCTATACTATATGTTAGGAAGACTCACTTAATGTGTGTGGCCTATGTTTCAGGCTGTCCCAAATGAGGCGTATTCACATTGAAGAAGACATGGCATATGTGTCAGAAATTTACAATAAAGGTGTGGCCTAGGGGCCAGGCAGTTGCTGTGAAGTAGGCGTGGCCTATGTGCCAAAGGAGGCGTGGCCCATGTGCCAGTCAGTCGCAGTGAAGGAGACGTGATCCATGTGCCATGCAGTCGCAGTGAAGGAATCGTGGCACAGGTGCCAGTCAGTTGCAGTGAAGGAGGCGTGGCCCATGTGCCAGTCAATCACGGTGAAGGAGGCGTGGCCCATGTGCCAGTCAGTCGCAGTGAAGGAGGCGTGGCCCATGTGCCAGTCAGTCGCAGTGAA
>JAOVVA010000028.1:9960357-9970528 GCA_028565275.1 Leiocassis micropogon | reverse complement strand
AGTGTGACCTGCTTTATGAGTGGGTCCTACTACACACTGATTTACTCCTACTGAGTCCAGTATGGACATAAATGCTGCTATTGATCCCTAAGGAAATTCAAAACATCCAGTAGCAAGGATAGTAACACAATAGACAATTTAAAATTGTCGATCGTGTAAAGTAAAAAAAGAGATGGTTTAGATTAGATTAGATTAGGTTAGATTAGATTAAATTCAACTTTATTGTCATCGTACAGAATACATGCACAGAGCCAATGAAATGCAGTTAGCATTTAACCAGAAGTGCATAAGTGGCCCATTTACAATAAATGAATACAATATGTTATACAAACAGAAGATGCATTTCATAATAGAGCTATGGTATATATAGTTATATAATAATGTACAATATAACTGTGCAACATTGTGCAGTAAATGTGCTATAGTAAACAGAAGGTGCATTAGGTAATAAAGATGTGAAATAGATATGTATATATAGGTATATATATGTCTATAATGGTGTAGTGAATCATACAATGTAAAGGAGTAACTGTGCAAACATTGCAGTGGATTAGCATGTCTGGAACATTACATGCCTAAAAGTGACAGGATATGCATATGTACATGTGTGAGTTCTTATTTGTACAGTGGTGGAATATACAGTAGAGTAGTGCAATGATGAGCATGATTATTGATGGTGCAAAGATGCATAGTGGTAAAAAACGAAGCAGTGTAATATAAACAGAAAGTGACAGTGCAGTGATGTGTTAGCTAACAGTCTATGATCAGCTGTTCAGTGCATTAACAGCCATTATTTTTAATTTTTGGTGCAGGCTCTGATGCATCTGTAGTCCCTGTCCCGATGACTGAACAGTCCATGATTTGGATAAGAGGAATCTTTGATAATGCGTCTCGCCCTTTGTAGACAGCGTCTTTTGTAAATGTTTTCCAGGGTGGGTAGCTGGTTGCCAATGATTTGTTCGGTGGTTTTCACCACCCTCTGAAGTGTGACATGACATGAAGATGACACATGCGTCAACAGAAATGACTAACAGAAAACAGAAAATAATATATAAAATATATATAAATTTATGTCAAGAATGAGATGAATATGTGAAAATACAGTCATTACGGATGAATTTTCAGTGGACAGACTAGTGCAAGTGAGATGAAACAATTCAAAGTGACAGCAGGGCAAAAAGTGAGTGATAAAAGACCATGGTAATGAAAGTACTTTAATCATACACTGGTCAATCGACTGCCAAAAATCAATTCATGAAATTTATGATTAAAATTTGAAATTAGTATCTGAAAATTCTTTAAATGAACAGTATGTATAAAAAAAGTTACAATGTAGCATATAGAAAATGTACCCTCTTATATATTTACAACTAATTATTACATATATTGGATATTTTATAATACATCTATTAGACTTTTTCTTTTATAATGTACTGTAATTATCTATTCATACTGTTATATCTACACAGAAGCTATAATACATTTATTTGCCATAACCTTGTTATTTATTTATTTATTGCATAAATATATCTACATATTCAACTTGCACTTTGTTAAATTGCACAATGGTACGTTTTAATTTTTTGGTAGATGTGAAATCTATATATCGTCAGGTCTGTGTGCTTGGTGTGTTTCCTCCCAAAGTCCAAAGACTTGCAGTTTAGGCCGAATGGCATTCCCAAATTACCCAGAGTGCATGCGTGTGTTTACCCTGTATTGGATTGGCACCCTGTTCAGGGTGTACCCTGCCTTTTGCCCTAAGTACAACAATTCTAACAAGTGTGTGTGTGTGTGTGTGTGTGTGTGAGGGAGAGAAAGAGAACACTTTATCTTTGACTGCAGATCTATCTCTACTCTTGCGAAGGTACTTCTCCTTCGGTGTCACTAGAGGGAGCTATTAACCTCGACTTGTTTTCCCTGAGCTCATAACCGCGTGCTCTAGGCTAACTGTGAGTCACTTTACTGAATCGATTCTTTTAAAAAGAGTCACTTTAAGTGAATCTACAGTGTAGTTTTTACCCTGGCAAACGCAAACAAATAATAAAAAAAAGGACAATTTTTTTTTACAGATTATAATATATTATACTTCAAACAAATTAAGCCACGCTTGATTTGCCTATTTTAGAGCAAGTTGAAATTTGAGTCAATTAGTTTGACTCTTTAAGAAAAGAGTCGATTCAAAAGAACCGAGTTGTTAATTTGATTGCGGTTCTCTGTGCTTTCCAGAAGTGGCTTAAGCAAACAGTCTGTTCGGAAGTGATTCGTTTTGGTTATACAGGTAGCCCAGACAATATTCTGTTGTTTATAGATTTAGATTTAGTGACTATTATTATAACTACTATTTTACTTTTAAAGATGTCCGTCTGGTTTAATATCGCTTCCGGTTGGTTGTAGCTATGGAAACGGTAGCATCCGGTTATCAATGTTAGCTCAACGGTTAGTCATCATTCAAAATTGTATGTGAAAACAAACCCCGGGATATAACAGTGAATTAGAGAATTAATTTTAGTTGCACAAGTCAAAAGCGAGCAGAAAACCTTGACTTATGTATAATGGGTTTGTATTTTTGGTCACTTATTAAGTTAGCTAACCAACTAACTAACTAGCTGTCAAACAAGTGCAAGATAATGTTACCCGGATGTACAGGTGCAGCACAATACACTAATCATAATCAGGCTAAAAAATAAAGTCTGCGGACGTTTTGTTAAATGCTTTGATCATTCTATTAAATCAAAATAAAGACCATTAATTAATTTTAATAACCGAGTATATTTTACATTAGGCTTAGTCACATTAAGGGTTCATGAATTTGTCAAAATATATTTCACTGTCGGTGGCGTAGTGATTAGCGCTGTAGTCTCGCACCTCCATGGGCCGGGTTTGATTCCGGGGGGGAGGGGTTTCCTCTGGGTACTCCGGTTTCCTCCCACAGGCCAAAAACATGTAGTTTAGGCTAATTGGCGTTCCCAAATTGCTGAATTGTGTGAGAGTGAGTTTGTATGTATCTCCTGTGATGAATTGGCACCCAGTTCAAGGTGTAGCTCCGCCTTAGTTCTCCAAGTTTAGTGCCCAACGTTTAGTACCTAAGTTTAGTGCCCTAAAGCCTTTATACCGGATAAAGCGGTATTGAAAATGAATGAATGAATAACCAGGTAAATTTCCATTAATCCTAGTCTGATTAAGGGTCCATAAATGTGTTAAAATATATTCCAGTGGCGGCGGCACTGATATGTGGTTAGCCGGTTTCCTCCCACAGTCCAAAGACATGCAGGTTTCAGTGTAAAGTGGATTTATCCTGCAGGTTACTTTAAAGCATATTTGACATCTCACTTTTACCACGTCTCCTCTGTCTGTGTCGTACAAGATGGTGTAGTTACTGAAGATGCTGGTGGAGTTACTGAAGATGCTCGGCCTCGGGGCAGTTGCTATCGCGTTAGGCCGGGAAGGGTTGGACTGGTTGCTGACTCGGCATCTATGGTTCAGAAGAGGTTCCCGTAACCCCCTGAAAGAGGTCCTGTTCTTTCCTTCCCCGCCAGCATGTTTGGAACACTTGTACAATCCAGGCAGGGATCGTCCATGGTAACATTTTCATTATATTACGTTAAAATTAAAGGAGGCTGTTTGTGGTTTGTTTGGTTGCTCCAGTTTGTCGTACTGTTTTGTTATTTATTGATTTTTTATTACACTTTGTTTACTATTCCTTTCATTCACAGTGTGTGTCCTCTCCCTCATGGCCTGGATACGCCCTTTTCCAGACTCCTGGAGCACCTTCTCTCAGCACGTGTGACGCTTGACCTTTGTATGTTCTCATTCTCCAACACTGAGCTGAGCCGGGCCGTGCTGCTGTTACACCGCCGGGGTGTGCGGGTGCGAGTTCTCACGGATAGAGACTACATGTCTATTAACGGCTCTCAGATTGGCGTACTCCGCAAGGCGGGTATGGACAACACAGCTACGTTGAAGATGCCCTTTCTTTATCTACTGTATGTCAAATAGTCAGAACCTGAATGTTCACGGGAATGGCTGCGTTGGGCCGAGCCACCTCAGCCGGGATTGTCATTCAAGGACATACGGCCTTTAAAGCGTTTGCACAATTCAAATATTTTACTGCGGCTAAGAGTCTCATCACCGCACTATGTTAAAGTTAATTGGACATGACTAAATTAGGGAGAAAATCTGGGAAAAATCCAACAACAAAAAAACTATCAGACACCGTGGAAACTTAAAAAAGTGCAAAAGAAATAATAAATGATTGTGTACAGAGGAATCTGTTTAGAACACACATCCTGTACATATGCTGTTTATATCATGGAGTAGTAGCATATTTCAGATTCCTGCATAAATAAATCACCAGGATTAATTAATATAATCAGATTAATAAAGAAAACGCATAAGGTCTAACGTCTACGCTTTATCTTTGGCACAGGAGGTTTAACAGGTGACATGAAAATGATGACAGTTGGGGCACACCTAATATCATCTGCGAGCTTGTTCCACCTGTGTGGACACACAATAGCTTAAGTCATGGTTGCATCAGAGAGTGTAATTTAACAAGTAGCAGTCATCCCTGCGCATGAGCATAATGAGTTAAAAAGGGTTTGGCCTTGTGTACAGAGACAGCATAATCAGCATACTGTGTCCTAAAAGCATGTGCTTATATTACACACACGCACACACATAAGCCTCAAGGCCAGTAATGCTTTCGCTTCGACGGGTTCAAGCATTTCATTCTACCCGGACAAATGTATCAGGAAGTTGTGTGTTCGTCAGAAAGCCCAGAGGCGTACACAGCTCTAATTACACCACCACACAACTTCATCATGTTCTGTCTTGTGCCGTGTTTATTATGTTAGCAAGCCATGTGATCATTTTTGCTTAAGACAAATAAAGGTGACGTTTGCTTTACTACAAATATAATTATTCACTTTGAACCAAATTAGTAAAGAAGACATGGCCTTCATTTTTATGTTGGATGAAATCAGTTCATTTTAGATTATTCATTATTCATTATTTTATGGAGAGTATTAAAAAATAATAATATTTTCTTCTTACACCAATTGTAGTTGTTTAGTATCCAGAGTTTAAAACTGCAAGTGAAATGTAGCTCCCACTCTTCTAGGGAGATTTTCCACTAGATTTTGGAGTAAGGCTGTGAGGCTTTGTGTTCATACAGCTAAAAGAGCATTAGTGAGGTCAGGCATTGATGTGCTGTGAAGAGGTCTGGGGTTCAATCAATGTTCATCCTAGTTTATCTCAAAGGTGTTCACTAGGATTGAGATCAGGGTTCTAGGAAACTGCATGAGTTCTTCTTACCCCAACAAACCATGTCTAAATAGAGTTCACTATGTGCTCAGAGGTAATGTAATTCTGGAACAGCTTTGGGCCTCTTAGCTCCAGTAAAGCGATTTTCAAAGACATTCTAGTCTAGTCAATTGTCTGCTTCCAGCTTTGTGGGTGTGATGGATCAGGTGTCCACAAACGTACGGCTGTGTGTAGATCAGGAAATCTGATTGTAATAATTCGAATCTTTTCTATTTGTAACTCTTTCCATGTTCAGGTATCTGCGTGAGACACGAGATGATCATCACCACGCACATGCATCATAAGTTTGCCTTGTTGGACGGCAGGAAGCTTATCACTGGCTCCCTCAACTGGACCATGACAGCAGTGCAGAGCAACAAGGAGAACGTGATAGTGACCGAGGAACCGGAGCTCGTTCAACCCTACATGGACGAGTTCAACAAGCTGTGGAAGGCTAACGACCCAGCTGAACTTCCACCACAAACACACAACGGGAATAACACCATGTGACTGAACACTCCCACCAAAGACAAGCTGATTGAAGTTAGATATTTTTTGACATGTTGAATTACTTTTGTTTTATATGGAAGAATTAGTTTGCGATCTCACTGGCTTTGTAATTTTTTATATATAGTTTTACAGAATTTGTTTTAATTTTATGTTTTTTGAGAATAGATTTAATTAGTTCGTATTAGATCATTTGAATATTACAGGGGCATGGAGAAGATGGGATTGTTGTGTTTCACAGTCAGGACTCTCATTACTCAACCCAGCTATTCAGTCATGAAACTGGACTTCAAATTAGTTAAAGTGGTCCAGTAGAATTATATGCGACCAATAAATTTTTTAAGCCACCCCAAGGGTGAGGTATTTGTGGGATGTGTTCCAAACTGAGTACCAGTTCATTTTAACGATGGCATTTGTAATGCTTAAAAGTGGCCTGTAATAATCAACTGATTTCAAAGATACCTGTGTGTTTGTGTGTAGCTTCTTTATAATTTACTGTCCATATGTGGTTATATAATATATAATGCAATATGAAATAGTATCATTAGATATCACTATTATCATCATTACCCCTGTGTTCCATTAACGACATCCTGGGAAACATTTTAAGATCCTGAGATAAATCTGTTTTATGTACAATACAACAATGAATCGATAGTTTGGCAAATTAGGATTTCATTGATGGAACAAGACTAATTAGGATAAGAGACAAGATAAATCTTCATTAATCCTGAGGGAAATTGCAGGTCTGCAGCAGCACAGAATAACAGTCACAGACTGCTAAAACATACACAAGTACTTTAGCGAAGTAGAGAATAAATTCTAAATGTGAAGCTGTATAAGTTGCAAAATACTAAATAAAACTTGGAATTTAATTAGAAATACAGTTCTGTGAAAAAGTACCAGATTTTTTTCACACTTAAACGATTGATATTTTCAAACACTTTTTAATATGACACAAAGATAACCTGAGTAAATACAAAATGGAAATTTTAATTGATGATTTCATTTATTAAGGGAAAAAAAATCGGTCCAAAAAAAGCACACAAAGTTTCAAATTTTTCAGAAATATTTTAATTATTGAGATTTTTGGGCAAATAATCTATAGACTGATGACATAAAAGTTGAAATTTTTGGAAGGTATGCATCCCATAACATCTGGCATAAAAGTAACAATGTTTTATAAAAAGAACGTCATACCAATTATCAAACATGGCGGTGGTTGTGTTGTGTTGTGATGATGTGTCTGGGGCTGCTTTGCAGCTTCAAAACCTGGATGACTTGCCATAATTACCTGCCCTCTACCAGAAAATCCTGAAGGAGAATGTCCAGCCATCAGTTTGTGAATTGGGTTATACAGCAGGACAAAAACACAACAGCAAGTCCACAATGCTCAGCAATGGGTCAAAAAATAATAAAAAAGGTTTTAGAGTGGCCAAGTCAAAGCCCAGTCTTAAATTTAATTGAGATGCTGTGGCATGACTGTAAATATCTTAAACTCTGATCTGATCTTTTGGTTGTTAGATCTGAATAATTTAAATGTAACACTAATGCAAAAAAGACTGCACTGTATATATTATAAGAATAAATAAAATATATAAGCTACACTAAATGGCTCAAAGTTTTTAGACATCTAACCATCACGTGCAAATGTCCTCTTTCACCGTTATAAATAGCTCCCACAATTTATCTGGGAAGGATTTCCAGCAGATTTTGGAGATCTGACTGTGTTTATCCACAAGGAGATTAGTGAGGTCAGGTACTGATATTGGGTGAGAAGAACTGTTGGGAATTTGGTGTTCCAGTTCGTCCCAGGGATACTAAGTGAGGTTGAGGTCAGCACTCTGTGGAGGCTGCTTGACTTCTTCCACACCAGCCTTCGACTTGTCCACTCCAACCTTAGCAAATCACATCTTTATGGAGCACAGAGGCATTATCATACCATAACAGAGTTTGGCCTTTTAGTTCCAGAAGGGGAACATTGTAATTATAAAGCATACAAATAAATCCTGGACTATTGTGTGCTTCCAAATCTGTGGGAAGGAGTTTGAAGTAAGTTGAAACGATGGCTTAGTGGTTATCGCTGTCGCCTTGCACCTCCAGGGTTGAAGGACAATTCCCGCCTCCTGCACGAAGTTTGCATGTTCCCCCCATTGTGCTTGGTGGGTTTCCTCTGGGTGCTCCAAAGACATGGCTTCCAAAGTTGCCCATATTGTGTGAATAAGCGGGTGAGTGTGGGTATATATGTGTGCCCTGCTATGGATTGACAACCCGTCCAGGGTGTCCCCCTATGTCTCCCCCGCAACCCTGTATACAAGATAAAGCGCTATAGACAAAGAGTGAGTGATTTGGGATGAAGCATATATGGCTCTGATAGTTAGATGTCCACATACTTTTGGCCGTATACTGTTGATCAGAATGGATGAAAGTGGTATAAATGCTTAAATAGTTGAAAAAAAACCCCCGAATGTCAGTCATTAAAGCCAATACGTGAGTGTCTGGGGTTTTATGAATGAACTACTAATTAGTGCGACGTCACGTTCACGCCCGTTGATTGGCTGGAGAGACACTCCTTGTGGTGTGCGCGTTGCCAGATTGGTAATATATACACATTTTAGTGTTTTCCCTGCATTATAACACCCACTTTGACTCAGAAAAAGCTGTGAATTAGCTGATTTTCTGAATCAGGTGTCATGAGAGCTGACAAAGGCAGGTGGTCCTCCAGGAGCAAGGTTGAGAAACACTGGTTTAAAGAACAATTTGGATGAAATGGCATTTAAAAGGGTGTTATTCTACATAAAAGGTGAAATTTGGGTAATAAAAATCTCCTGAAATGCATTTCTTCTTTCACACCTAGAATTTAATAGCAATAACTTACTTGTAAACTTTATTTCAGTTTTTTAAAATTGAAAAAATAGAGCTTAATGCATTTTTATACAGTCAGTAACTGGTGTTACTTCTCTCCTGGTAACACAAATGATGGCAACACCAATGACACCAATGACTATTTACAAAATGACTTCCATGTGTAAGACCACATGGTTTTCAATTATGTCAAAATCAATCAATTATTAGATGTAGTCAATTTTTATGATCATTTTTTAAAATTTTGTTATGAATTAATTTATATTATTATGAAATGAATAACGCCAATGACGGACCTAAAAGCTTCGCATAAAATTGTGAAATCAATGATGAAATTTCTAAACCAAAGGAGAAAAACATCTGACATACTGTTTGCATTTTTACAACGCTCTTCATCTAGTCACTTCTGAGGCAGGAACAATTTCAAACTGTCACATGTGTTATAACATAAAACTCTTTTTCAGCAACAGTAACACCAATGACAGTTTTAGGTGCCTGATATTTGTTTCATATTATCAATTATGATCAATTATTCTTTCATGAGTTTGATGTTTAACTTATTTTATAAGATATTGAATGTTATTGTGAATCAGATTTATTTCAGGAAAAAAATTATTTCGATGGAAAGTATATGGTCCCACTTTTTGTATAATCAAAATGACAAGACATTTCCTTGAACTTAAAAAAAATACAATTAAATATTAAGTAAGATACATTAAAGTGAGAAAATGCATTTCGTGACTGTGGGTAAATACTTTATTTTCTGAACGCATACAAGTAAGGTAGGCAGCACTGTCGCCTTGCACCTCGAGGGTCCGGGTTCGATTCCCGCCTTGGGTCTGTGTGCATGGATTTTGCATGTTCTGGTGGGTTTCATCTGTGTTCTGGGTTCATCTTGTGTTCTTCCACAGTCCAAAGACAAGCAGATTAGTCTTATTGGCATTCCCAAATTACCCGTAATGTGTGAATGAGCATGTGAGTGTGTGTGTGTGTGTGTGTGCCCTGTGATGGATTAACACACTGTACAGGATGTACCCCATATCCATGCCCTAAGTTTCCGGGGATAGGCTCCAGGCCCCCATTCCCCTGTGCAAAAATGATTTTGTAATCAGCAAAACAAAGTGACAGCACTTTCCACCATTTTTGTTTAACATCCCAGTGAAGAGTACAAAAGGCGTGATATGATGCCGGTTATCTGGCAACCCTGATTTGTCTACCAGCTGATCTGGGAACGGCCATCACTAGGCGTCAGTAGAAGGTGGAAGGATAAACTGTGTCAAGGTAAAGACGTACAAGACAGTCAGGTTTGTTTAAGTAGTGAGTTGTTTTCTATTCTATTATCAAAAGCAGATCGGTGTTTTAATGGAGTAAAAAAAAGGAAGTGATAGTAGAAAACAGCGCCGGAGAAAAAGAAGCGGAAATAATAATACTAATAATACTAATAATACTAATAAGAGACGACACAAGGAATAATAACTTTTCGCTGGAGCAGATTGAG
>JAOVVA010000028.1:9947592-9960257 GCA_028565275.1 Leiocassis micropogon | reverse complement strand
TAATAATACTAATAATACTAATAATACTAATAAGAGACGACACAAGGAATAATAACTTTTCGCTGGAGCAGATTGAGCTGAGAGTGACTGTACAAGGTCGGTGAAGTTGTTATAAGTAGTTATAAGGCTTGTTTTGGTGAAGTTGTGTTCTGATGCTCCATATGGAAGCGGTACTGTTACCGCCTGTTGAGTGCGCGTGCAAAACATCTGGATCGATAGAGCCGTAATTATGTTTCTGTTCTAATAGATACATTGCATCTAAGATATCATTTATACATTTAACAACAAAATCCTATTTTAACAACGGAAGTTGTTTGTATATTTGATCCATAATGGGTGTGGAGCAGTGTGTGTTCTGCCTAATGTCAATCATTTAGACACACACACACACACACACACACACTGTTTTTGTGATGACCTTCTATTGATACAATTAATAATACAGATAGTTTACAGATAGTTTATTATATTCCAATAACCACCATTCTAACCCATTTGGTTCCTTTTTTAAAATATTTTTTTTCATTTATTTCTTCATTTTAGTTTAAAGGCAGGCAGCAAGGTGGCGTAGTGGTTAGCACCTTGTTAGTCACCTCGCACCTCCAGGGTCCAGGTTCGAGTCCCGCCTCTGGTCTGTGTGCTTGGTGGGTTTCCTCCGGGTACTCCGGTTTTCGTCCCACAGTCCGAAGACATGCAGGTTAGGCTAACTGGCGTTCCCAAATTGCCCGTAGTGTGTGAATGTGTCCTGCGATGGATTGGGATCATGTCCAGGGTGTATCCAGGATAAAGCGGTATGAACGATGAGTGAGTGAGATTCTAAATGGAGTGTTTTTTTCTTGTGACACACGCACACATTTGGGATTTGATTTATCAGATGATGTTTATACTTCGTTTTAACCTTATCTCTATCAATCTATTTCAGAGGAATTTGATTTCCTTGGGTCTTAAATGGAATAAATGGAATATACAGTGCTGTAAAAAAGTATTTGCCTGCTGATTCAGATTTTTTGTTTTGGTGCATATTTGTCATACAACAAATTTTAATATCACACAAAGATTACCCGAGTAAATACAAAATGCAGTTTTTAAATGATGCATTTATTAAGGAAAAGGGGGGAAAAAGCTGTCTGAACCCGTATGTGAAACAGTAACTGATGATCACAATCATTTAAGTGTACAATATCAGGAAGGGGGCAAATACTTTTTTACAGCATAGTGTACCAAACAACTTAACATTATTCCTTGTGGTAAATACAGATAAGCAAGTTGTTCAGTTTATTCAGTTAAAATGATTTGTAGAGATGAATTGTTACATATCCATGTTGTAAGACCAAATGAATTTCCCAACTCAAACCTTTCTTTCAGCAAGGTGTGTCAGCTCTTGGTGACTCCCTCAGACTCATAGCTATATATACAGTACACACACATATGTACATGACTACTAGTCTGATTACTAAATTAAATTGTGATGTTGGACAGATGGTAAATCGTTGAGTTGAAACCTTGAACATGTGTTGAGCCTTTTTCAGGTGTTTGGCAGCTGTCAGAGAATATGACCACTGTAGAAGTTTTAAACTGGTAGTGTGAAGTTATTGTCAGGACTTAAAAGTATTAGGCAAGTATTAATGGTGTCAAGCCAGTGTTAAAAGAATCTGAGCAGGTGTTCTAGGCATTGGGCCAGTGATACAGATGGTAGGCTTGTGTTAAGGGCATTGGGCCAATAATAAAGGTGTTGAGGAGGTGTTAAAAGTAGTGGAGAAGTTTTACATGCAGTGGGGTGGTGATAGAGGCACTGGAGACATGGTAAAGTTAGTGGGTTGGTGAAAAAGATGTTGGTATGATTTTAAGGCAGTGGGCCAGTGATAAAGGAATAGGAGAGGTGTTAAGGCCAGTGGGCTGGTGATAAAGATGGTGTCAAAGATACTGATCTGGTGATAGACATTGGAAATATGTTGGGCTCATGTTAAAGGCATTGGAGAAGTGTATGTATATGTTGGTATGGTTTTAAAGGAAGTGGGCCAGTGATAAAGCCATTGGAGAGACAGTGAAGCTATCGGGTCAGCGTTAAAGATGATGGAGTTGTGGTAAAGAGGTGGGCTGGTGATGAAGTCTTGCTGGTGTTAAAAGTAATGGAGAGGGTTTTTTTAATCTGTTTGGTAAGTGTTTAATGTGTTGATGAGGTTTGTAGGCACTGGCAAGTTGCCGAAGCTTGGATTAAGTGTTGAGCCTTTGGGTACTTATATTTTTTTATTTCACAGGAATATTATGGAAATTGTAATGTGGTTTAAAAAGTATTACTACGTTTTGGGTGTTTTTGCTTAAATGACTGGGGCATTATGGAGTAAGCTCTGTAATTCTCTGAATTTGGCTTTGAGGGAGAAAGACAGATGACGACTGCGTTTGCTGACAGTGCGCTGGCTGCTTTGCCTTTAAGGTCCGGATGGTTTGTGCTGATTTGGTTTTCACAGAAACAAGTCCGATCAAGAGTAACGCACTCAGCATCTCTGATTACATGCAGCAAAAAAACAAAAAAACAGCGAAGTGGATTGGAGAAGAAGTTGAAAATGTGCTAGCAGACAGGAGAAGAAAAAGAAAGGAGGCACTGGGTGGCTCAAATCGAGTTGGAACAAGTCAAGAAGATTTTTATTGTCATACTTCACAGATGCATGTACAGTAGAGGGACTAAAAATTGTGCCTCCAGGACCTGACTAGATAGGGGATGGAGATTAAAGCGCAAGAAATAAAGACCAAAAAAGGACAAAATAAGGTTAACTGGTACAAGTGACATTTGTGAAGACAGTTACTGTACATACTTATGACACATACTGTATTACCTTCTCCTAATATGATCATGTTTAGTTTACAATTATTCTGATAGTAAAGATAATAGGAATAAATAGGAACATTTATGTATGGATGTATGATGTCCCATCCATAGGACATTGTATTAAGACTGCGTAAATCTTCTTAGGGTACAGTATACTGCCACACCTTTATGATGTTCCTCTTATTCCATTCCCTAACTCGATTGGCTTTTGATCTTATAGATGGCGACAGTGAACGACCCCCGGCAGCAGGCACAGGTGCAGAAGGACGCGGCTGACCAGAACTTTGACTACATGTTTAAACTACTCATCATTGGGAACAGCAGTGTAGGAAAGACCAGCTTCCTTTTCCGCTACGCAGATGACTCGTTCACCTCGGCGTTCGTCAGCACCGTGGGCATCGACTTCAAAGTCAAAACCGTGTACCGCAATGAGAAACGAATCAAACTCCAGATCTGGGTAAGTGTAAGTGATGGGATATGTGGTCCACATGTTCTTGGTAGGCAAAGCATGGAAAAAAATATAGCATCCCAGTCCCAGTTTTTCTTTTATTAGTTGTTCTAGTGATGGTGATTGAATCCAAGTGTCTCTGCAAGTCTGGAACCTACCCATACCTTTAGTTTATAGTCTACTGTTTCCTTTACCATTGTACTTTTTGTTCCTTGCGTTCTTCTTCTCCACTGTCGGTCCTAACAATGAAGGCATGGCCTCTTTCAGTTTTAGTGTAGGACGCATGACCTCTGTGTCTATGCAGGAGGTTTTGCCCCAGTGGAAGAGGTGTGGCTATGTACTGTACCAGTCAAAAGTTTGGACACACCTTCTAACTCAACAGTCAGTTGTTATTTTAAGACATGAAGGTCAGCTGTTCTGGAATAGCTCGTGCAAGAGCGGTATTGTCAAGTACTTTTGCAAAACCAATCATGCACCATGATGAAACTGTCTCTCATGAAGACCTTCCCAGGAAAGCACGACCAAAACTGACCTCTGCTGCAGAGGAGACGTTCATTTAGAGTCACCAGCCTCAGAAATCACCAATTAACAACCAGCACCTCAGATTTACACAGCATACGTATCATCTCAATATCAACTGTTCAAAGGAGATTATTGCATATTTTGGGTGCCTTCAACATTGTTTTACACTGTAGAAAATCAGGAACTACCATGGAATTACACCAAGGTGTGTTCAGACTTGTGACTGGTTCTATAAGCTGAGATGCACATCATATCATTTCATATCATATACTATTCATTAGAGTGATGCAATTTGTAATCAACATAGTAGTTTTTTTTTTTTTGTAGACATGCTTTTTTGATTTTGTAGACAGAATGGATTCACGTATATATGGTACTACTCTAATGCTGCTAAGGTATTATTTACAACTAATTTGTTGAGAAGTGGGATGTAACACAGAGTTTTCTGGTGTAGCCCGATTCTGTCATAAATGATGCATTACTATAAAACATCATGGTAGCCTGGTCATGTTGTGCATATATCACTTCTGATGTAATCACAGTATCAATCACTTCTCTCTCAATAAATTACTTCTCTACAGTTGAATAAAAAGCGGAATTACCTTAACTTGTGTATAGGCATGTCATGATTTTCAACTATGACTATATATTGGATGGCACGGTGGCTTTGTGGTTAGCACTGTTGCCTTGGACCTCCAGGGTCCGTGTTCGGGTCTGTTTGCATGGTGTTTGCATGTCCTCCCTGTGCTTGGTGGGATTCCTCCAGGTACTCCGGTTTCCTGCCACAGTCCAAAGACATTCAGATTAGGCTAATTGGTGTTCCCAAGTTGTGCGTATTGTGTAAATGAGCGTGTGTGAGTGTGTATATGTCCAGGGTGTAACCCAAACCCTCGTGCCCTAAGTCTTCTGGGATAGGATCTTGTATACAGCATAAAGCGGTATAGCCAGTGAGACGATGACGACTATACTGTAGCTTGACTAGAAATACAGTATATTACTATATTCTCACATGTGGAGAAAAATAGTATTAACCAATAAAATTAGATCATGTTTCACCTCCCCCTTCCCCCAAACCAGCTGTTAAGCTTTCAGCCACTTTCACTCACAAATACACGATGTAGAGTAAAATGCCTTATGGTTGCTTTTACATGATCTTTAAGGAAATAAGCTTGTGTGAGCTCTGTATTTTATACCAATAAAATTAGTTGATACAATAAGTTGATATAAATGATTAAACTCAATAAAATACTGAAAGTGCTTTTTGTGTGAGACTAGGACGGGAGTGACCATGCAGATTTATAATCTTACACAGAGTTATAGTCAATCTACAAGCTTTCACATCCTGAAAAAACTCTCCTTAGACTGTCTGATTTGGATACTTCAGTGTTTCTGGCAGTAAAAAAATCCTTCCCGGCTTGTCCGTATGTGTGCACGGAATTACTGATGTAATCAATACATAGAAGGGAAAGTGGTCTTCTGAGGTCAATGAATTATTTAGCACATTTAGTGTGTGTGAGTATAACCAAGGCTTCATAAGTGTAGCAAAGTGCCCGTAAACACTGTAATTCTCTTTCTTTGCAATGTATGAGACTCAAAAACATATATACATGTTTAAACTAATTAGGGCTCGATGATTAATGATCGGTGGGAATAGGACAAATGAGGCATATGCTGCATACCATGAATACTATTCAATATATAGAAGCATGGAAGGCAGTATGGAAGATTTATAACTTATTATAGGCTGCTGCACAATCGTATAACTATCAGTCAGTCAAATACTCTCAGAGTTACTGCATATATCTTTATTTTTTGAGTTACTGTGACCCCCAAAATATATAAAGCTTTGTTGATTTACCATTTTCAGTCCAATTGGACATATACCGATCAGCCTTAACATTTCAGCACAAAATATTACGCGGAGTATTGGTGTAGGTTCCCCTTGTGCCACCTGGGCAGCTCTCAGATCCTCAGGTCGGGGCTCTGCAGGGCCTCTGGGGGTGTCTTGTGTCTGCCACCAGGATGTTTGCTGTAGATCTTTTGGGTGCTGTGGGTTGTGCAGTGGGGCCTCTGTGGACTGGACTTGTTTGTCTGGCTTATACCATAGATGCATGGGATCTGGGGAGTTTGGAGGTCAGGTCGGTGGCCTTGAGCTCTTTGCTTGCTGGTCCCCATGTGCAGCAGGCTGTGGTACACTGAGAGTTCTTGTGTCTTTCTATCGTAGCCAGAATTGACTTTTTTGGTGAGCTGTGTTGTATTGGTTTTCTGTGGGGTCAGACCAGATGCTCTCCAAAGGCATAAATCAGCCATGTGAGCAGTATAACAATATATAATTTATAATCAGTGTTAATATGTTAATAATATGTGCCATCACTGATATGGTTGGTCTGTGTATACACACACTGCAGGCCAGAACTCTTTCACTCCAGTCCTGGAAGGCCAGTGTCAAGCACAGTTTATAATTAACCAACCTAAACACACCCACTGAACCTGGTAATTAACTAATTAGATGAATCACCTGTGTTCGAGCAGAAGAATCTCCAAACCGCATTGGGCACCGAACCTGCAGATAGTATCCCTGCTGTAGGATCTTAATTCAAATTCAAATCACATACACAGTCATACACAGTACGATATGCAGTGAAATGCTTATACGACCACTCGTGACCTTAAAATCGAAATTATCAATAGGAATAAAAATAAATTAGGGAATGGAATAAAAAATAATATAACACTGGGGGTTTGCCGTGTATAGACTTTGTTCACTTACAGTATTCACAACAAGGTGAACAGGAAAAGCTAATGTTAGCTTAATAATCAGCTAAATTAGGTGGCTTATGGATGTAAAGTAACCACCTTGCAGGTTCATATGGGTCTAACTTTACAATTTTAGTGTCTTAACATTAGTTTGTTGACCAGACGTGGAATTTTACTATTTATTATGTACTTAAATACATAATTCATGTATCTGGACTTTATTTAGGTAGTTTTATTAGATACTTTTGATTTATTAGATACTTACTGACAGTTACTCAATTACTCAAACTCAGTTCTTTGATACTTAAATAAATTTTAAATTTTAGTATTTTTTGTACTTTTACTCTATGTGACATATAAAAGGAAGACTTCTACTTTTACTTAAGTACAGGATTTGTGTACTTTGCCCACTACTGTAGATTACTAACTAGCAACTAAATGACTTGTGTGTTCCTATACAGATGATTGATTTTTAACATCTGAGGTTTCATTCCAGATTTTGCCTCTTCTGTCTTCCTTGTTCAGGAGGCGAAGTGTGCTCCAATGCGCAATGGATGAATGGCCATCATAGACCTTATGTTCTTATGATGTGCTGCCATTTTACCAGCTTTCTCAAACCAGCACAGAACTATTTAAACCAGCACAGAACAATTTAAACCAGCACAAAACTATTTAAACAGAAAGGCCTGATTTCAGACCGGCATGCCAACAGCTTCTTTGTGCAACAGGAAGGAAACCTGGTGTGGCTGATTAAAGAAAACAGTGAGACAGCCTTGAGCTGTTGAGTGAAACTGGCCTTCAGTTCCCTTTGAGGTAGTGCATTGTAAATTGTAAAGTCAAGCTTGCAAAAACTTTGACCTTATCTTAAGTATGCAGTACTTTCCTTAGAGGTAAAATTAATAGTGTTCTTTTTTTTTTTTTACTATATAAGAAAGATGTTAGTCTAGCAACAGTTTTAACACACTGGCTATCCACTAGCCAACAAATGTGGGATGCCGCACCACAATTCCTGCGATAAGTGGCTGTTAGATGTAGATATTATGACAGATTTCAGGAAACATGCTACAGTGCCTTGCCAAAGAATTTACACTCATTAAACTTTTTCATATTTTGTCACATTACAACCACAAACGTAAATGTATTTTATTGGAATTTTATGTCATAGACCAACACAAAGTGGCACAAAATTGTGAAGTAGAAGGAAAATAAAAAATGGTTTTCAATAAAAATCTGAAACATAAATACATTTGTTCTGTGAAGCCCTCAGAGGTTTGTTAGAGAACATTAGTGAACCAACAGCATCATGAAGCCCAAGAAACACACCAGACAGGTCAGTGATAAAGTCATGGAGAGGTTTAAAGCAGGGTTGGGTTATAAAATAAATATCTCAAGCTTTGAACATCTCCCTGAGCGCTGATCAATCCATCATCTGAAAATGGAAAGAGTATGGCACGACTACAAACCATACTGTTTTCATTTTAGGATAAGGAATTGAACAGTGCTTCAAAGTATGGAAAAGTTCAAAGTCTAAGAATACATTTGCAAGGCAGTGTATTTATAAATCGTACAGTAGACGTTATTAGTTACTACAATTTCTTAATAATAATAATAATAATAATAACAGACAGGCTACATCCATAAGAAGAACAAGAAGAAGGAAGTTTATAACGGAGTAACATCAGATTAATTAAGATAATCATTCATTTATTGATTAATTGATTCATTCATTTATCTTCAGTAACTGCTTTATTCTGGTCAGGATTTCAGTTTCCAGAGAAGACTGAGTGCATTGTGAGTACACATCTTGAATGGGACAGCAGTTCATTGCAGGACACCATGTACACACTAACAAACATACTGTACACAGACTAATTGGAAGGTATTCCAACCAGTTCACCTACGAGTGTAGGAGTTGAGAGAAAATGCAAAACTCTAGACAGACCATAATCTGAGCTTAGAACCGAAAACCGATATGCTTATGACTCAAACATCACTAGTTTGGAGGGTGTGGAGGATAGAGAGAGACTTGTGGGAGCGTCAGTCTGCACGGACTGAGTTACTTTTTAGAACTATCTAATGATATAAGCTCATGTGTGACTATAGTGCTTAAATACTGTATAATCCACATGTGACAAAGTAAGTAATGTGTGTGTATATGTGTGTGTGTGTGTGTGTGTGTGTGTGTGTGTGTTTTAGGGTTTACTTAAGGGAGGAGACGTTTTAAAGGAGGAATTTAGTTTGACTTGGGTTTGACTCTGCAGTATTGTGGGAGAAAGTAAACACAGCACATTACACATGACGCTATGTGTAACACGATTAATAACATTTAATCACACACATATACATGGAGCATGGAATTTCAAAATGCTTTGCTAAACTGAGCTGCCATTGCTGTTCCTTAGTTTTCAACGAGACTTAAAGGAACTCTGAGCAGTGTAACAGGAAATAAATAAATAAACAAAAATTTTTGTCTGAAAAATTATTATCCAAGTCATCAGATATGATGTTTTCTTTCTTACAAGAAAGTTTACAAAGTTACTGGCCTTTTCTATAAATACAGTACATGCCTCAATATACTGTATTTTTTCACATAAAGAAGGGAAAGTCTGTATTTATTAGTAGATTTATCATTCTGTATGGTAAGGCTAGATATCAAAAGATACATTAACTTAGGTGAGTCTTAAGGGTGGTCACAACTGTGGTCAGATACTCAGTATGTCAGTGGTAACATCAGTCTTTCCACAACTGAGAAATAAATTTTTATACAGCAGTTAGTTCCAACTGATTAATCTGATTGGATGAGAGTGATGATATAGAGCATTACAGCACTGGGACGTTTAATTATATGTCTCACATATGTCATATGTCTCAGGTGTTCAAATAACCGTTAATTACACTAACTGTCGGTCGCAGCGTGGGTGAAAGCAGGTCAGTACTGAGGAGAGAGCAGCTGCCTGCCAAAACCCAGTCATGGAAGCACTTTCAGCAAGAAAAACTAATTAGCTTCTAAGTTCTCTTATATATCATGTCTGAACGTCTGTATTGTTTTGCTCATGGCGAATGTGAGTCAGAAAGCTAACTAGCTTCTAACACAAAGCTGAATCCCAAATCCCTCTCTAACCACTAATCAAGGATACTACTTGTTGTGTGGAACAAGTAATTGAACAACCTAGCAGACTAGCTTTCCATTTAACGCTATCCAAACCTGATATTCTGATATATAGCTGATATTCTAAATCGCAAAGTGATTCAGGGAGTCCAACAAAGTTAATGTGTATAAACTACAGTACATCATCAAGTCATAACATTTTCAAATATTCATGAGATTCTTTTCAGATGAGTTAGTAGCTTTGTAGCTTCTTTGCTAAACACAAAATGACACTGATTGACTACATTTAGATTTAGATAGAACAGAAAATTGAGTACATGTTCAATATATTTTTCACCAAAACATTCACATTACCTATTAGAGATGGGGACAAAATCATTGGCTCCAAAGATTCTTTAAAATGATTCTTTTTTTATTTACATATTTTAGCATTTGAGGTGGTAAAATGTTGCTGTTCCTCTATAAACCTACAGGTGGTGCACTCTCAACTATTCCCACACAAATTATTTTTTTCAATAAAAGTTAATATATAGTATTTATACATTAATATAAAATATATATAAGTTAATATAAAATATATGTTTGTTTAAAATTGTAAACGAACAGTTTATACACACAAACAGTGCCATGAAAAAGTCTTTGCTCCTTCCTGATTTTTTCTTTCTGTCACACTTAAATGATTGAAATCATCAAACAAATTTTTATATTAAACAAAGATAACCCAAGTAAATAAAAAATGCAGCTTTAAAGCAATTATTTAATTTATCCATCCATCCATCTATTCATCCATTTACAGAGGCATCCCAAAAATTTATTCACACTTCAGGAAATAAAACTGTAGTATTTAAAAATATTTTAAATACTACATTTATTGCTATATAATTTATATAGTATATGATAATAATATAATAATATTATTAATATTATAGTCATATAATAGTAATCATACTATTTTTTTTCTGAAGTGTGTATGCATTTTTTTGTCTGACTCTGTCTCTCTCTCTCTCTCTCTCTCTCTCTCTCTCTCTCTCTCGAGATTCTGGATAGTTATAAAATCATGACACTTAAAGAATCGCGATACAGATCGAATCAGCACCTAGGTATCGTGATAATATTGTATCGGGTGTTCCCTGGACCTATGTTAAGTGTGGGCTAATCCTAAACATTTTGTGTGTGTGAGTGTGTGTGTGTGTGTGTGTGTGTGTAAACAGCTGGTTGAGCTTATCTATGTTGAAAGAAGGAGATTGGGGTCTTTTGTCTGTTAGACACCCATGAGCTCTTTTCCAATGACGCGTTCACACACACACACACACACACACACACACACACACAAACACACACAAACACACACGCGTTCGCGCGTGCACACACACGTGCACACACGCACACCATATGCAAGGTCTACAGTTTTACAGCATCACAGAACCTAATTAGGAGTTGCCTGGTTACTACAGTGCTCTAATTGCTGATGCTCTGCAGTGTGTTTGCTGTCTTTTGTATTAAAGTTAACAAGACCAGCTTGCAAACTGAGTATTCTATCATAAACCTGCATAACCTGAATTCAATAGTTGAGAGAAGGGTAGATACAAAAATCTAATACTCATTTTATGAAAAGAGAGTGAATATTTTTTATGTTTTAAGAATTTACTGTTTCTTGTGAGTCAGTCTATAGGTTAATGCCGAGCATAAAATTGGAAAACATTATCCCATTAAAGTACTCTATGGAAGAATAAATTGTAGGCCGCGGAAAATACTAAAAATTGTCTTTACACCTTTAGAATTTAAAACTGCCAGTGTTTGTAAATGAATTTTTTGCAAAGCTCACATGCACCTTAAAACATGACATCTTAGAAAGTGAGAATATCTTGAATCTAGTCAAATGTATTTACTATTTCCGATTATACGATAGCAGTAAAACAAATATCATCATTATTAATCTCAAGCATTTTTTTTTCTATTAGCAGATAAATTTGCTTTGTTTTCTAGAAATGAATGCTTAAAAATAGCTAAATAATCTGCAAGTGGAATAAAAAGATTTAAAGCATAATAATGTAAAGTATATCTAGAAATAGGCTTAGTTACTGTATTAATCCTTTATTTAGTTTATTGGTATCTTTTAAGCAGAAATATTAGATGAATTTGATTAGTTTCAAAATATGAGTGAGAATTTTTTCCCCCCAGCAATTTATTAAAAAGTAACCAAACCTGCTAATAAATATACTGCAATAACTTAACTGATCACAAATACTAACTACTTTTGCTGGCTTTGCACATGAATGACAATAATGAATGACTATTAATATTATATATTAGATATTAGATATATATTACGTACAGCACATAGAAACAGAAAATGTGTGAATACCCCTTCAAAGGTGTGACTCACACCACTCAGGATTCTTTATATCATGAAGTCAGGCATCCTGTTTGCTTTTGCGTCATGTGACGCCTGTATCACTGTTGATATAGAACAGCACACAGTAAACAGCAGAGCAGCAGGGAGAGCAAACACACGAGACCCATGGAGAAGAGTGTGGTGTTGAAGCAGCTGATCTGGTTCTAGCGTTATCAGTGATAAACAGAATAGGAGGATTTTCCTACTACAATATTACTGCTATAGTCTGGTTGGAACGTGTGCCGATTCGAACTGTTCCATCTGCTATTTCTCCAGACGTTTTTAGACAAAACAATCAGCGTTCAGCTGATAAGCTGCAAAGTTTAAGTATGTGGGAGAACCATATAAAGATACACTGTACAGTATCCAGCTCAAACCACCCTTCAACCCTGAATGAAAAAGAAAAGCTCTTTGTTAAGTGATTCCCCTTAAAAGAACATATACTGTATATAGTCACAAACCCATGAGCATGTTTTGATGTATTTTTGTATCTACAAACTGTAATAGTAGTGCGAATGTCAAATAATTCTTTTTTCACTTTTTGCCCAAAAAAGTCACATTTGCACCATAAATGAAATCCAAATGTTGAGTATAAAGGACGTTATGT
>JAOVVA010000028.1:9908807-9920157 GCA_028565275.1 Leiocassis micropogon | reverse complement strand
AGATCTTTGAGTTTAGCTCATGAAAAATGGGAGCAAAAATAAAAGTGTTGCGTTTATATTTTTGTTCAGTGTATAATCCCTTGCTGCACTAATGCACTTACCCCAGTGTTTCACTGTGCTTGAATACCAGTAAGGTAGAAAGTTTTCTCAATACACGGGAACCATGATCGGACTGCCTGCTTCACATCTAAAACGCTGGCCTCCCAGGAACCCCCTTTGATGGGCCAAACATGTGAAAACTGACTTTGAGTGAGGTCAGGACTATATGAGGGACGTGGCAATAACTCCCAACTGAGTTCTTGTAATGTGCAAGTGGTGTTCGTGAATGACTGTGTGTAGGAACTGTACACAAGTTGGAAACAAGTTACACCATTCAAATGAGTCTCACTACTGTATTGTGCTTGAAGTCTTCTGTAAATATCCATGAATTTTCCAACTTTATTTATGAGAAATTTCATTACAAGTCCTGATTTGACTTAAACACTCCTTGTACATTAGAGTTCAATTGCATGTTTTGTTAGCCCACCTTTCTTTAGTCATTTGGTGTAAAAAAGACTAGCAACCACTGCTGACCAGATAATGTTTGGAAATTATACCATAAACACAGCAAATCATCCACATGATAGTGTGCATTATGTTGGTATAGGTGGTATAGCATTGTTAAGGCTGAGTTGACCATAGTCCACTAAAAACATATCCAGTGGTAAGAAAATGGTATTAATGAATACTAGAGGATGAACACAATTGTGCATTTAAGACAATTGGAAATTTTTCATTTATACATCTCGAATGTGAATCAACAAGTGGCCAGTAAGTGCACCCCCAGTAGCACCAGTACACCAAAAGCAGTTTTGTTATCTCCATACAAAACATAATGTTAGAATCATTTGTGTACTAAAAACGATCCTCTATCAAATTAATAGTCCCTATAGGGATCTAGATGAATGGTTCAGGATTGAGGCAAGACCAAAGATTAAGGGGGTTGAGTGCAATTTTCAAGGCCAGGCCTAGAATGCACACATCTGTGACAATACAATTAACGGTAACACAGAAAATGTATTGAGAGTGATTCCAGTGTACTGTAGAGGATGTCAAGGTCACAAGAAATTTTAAAATATACAATATGTCAAAAGGTTAACTTGACACTTTCTTTTGACAGACTACCATAGTTGCAGTAAAGTACAATGGAGGTGTTATTATTGGTTCAGATTCCAGGGCCTCAATTGGTGGGTAAGTATAAATTATTAAAATATTTAATCAATATTTTTCTTATTTATGCTTTAGTTAAAGGGTGTTCGATTATTTACTGACCCTTTAGTCATGTTGTGTTGAGTTTCATTTTTTATTATTTATTGTAATTTATAGGTCATATGTGGCATCTAAGGTCATTAACAAGCTGATTCAGGTTCATGATCGGATATTTTGCTGCATTGCTGGTTCATTGGCAGATGCACAACATGTCACAAGAGTGGCCAAGTTCCAGCTGTCTTTCCACAGGTAGTTTATATATATGTATATTAGATTTTATAATAGATTTTTCTCTTTTGATTACTTGTTACCATTTGTATGTCTAGTTAAAGCAATAAGTAAGGATACTACTATTATCCATTTGAACAGAAGTTTTGTTTAGCAGCATTGCTCAAGCGTATATCAAAGAGTTATCTATCAAAACTGCTTCTATTTTTTTCCCCCAATGCCTTCTCTATCTAGTATACAGATGGGATCTCCTCCTTTGGTGAAAGCTGCAGCCACTGTACTAAAAGAATTGTGCTACAATAATAGAGAAGATCTACAGGCTGGTTTCATCACAGCGGGTTGGGACAAGAAAAAAGGGCCACAGGTATAAAAGAGGTTCATAATATATAGTCATAGTCATAGATGACACTAATTAATATGGATCAGATGGAGCCTGTGTAGCTATAGACTGAAGTGTAAATGACTTCTAGCATAAATCAAACAATTAGAGACAGCATTGTCAATAAGTAACGCATGTTAATATGCTGTTAAATTTATATATATAGCCACCTTTATGTTTTCTTTTTGTGATTGTGTGTGTTTTAGGTGTACACAGTATCTATGGGAGGTATGCTGATTAGTCAACCCTTTACCATTGGAGGTTCTGGTAGCACATATATCTACGGCTACATGGACGCTAAGTTCAAACCAGATATGAGCCGAGAGGAGTGCATTCAGTTCGTCAAAAATGGTATTAAGCCCATTTAAATCCCATAAGCCTATTTAGAGCATATTATCAAGTAACTACTATGAAACTAATGGGGAAACTTATGCAGATGTGAGAGTAAGGAAGGTGGCAGGCTAAATGCACCAGCAAGCATGAAATTAAGGGGCAAAACAGCATTACAAAAAATAATTAGAGCTACATACTGTACTAGGTTCATTGTCATATTTAATGACATGCTATTCTCCCCCTTTATGTAGTGAGTCCCATTTAGTGTCTTCATTATTAGTCCAAGAATGGTAGAAGATAAAAATAAGTCATTGACTGGTAGTATATAAAGCTAATGTTAAAACTTATTCTATGATTTCAAAAATTGTTGACTAACAGAATTATATCTAATACCAGTCAATTATATAGTAAATGTGTTGCACAAGATCTTGCCCATAATTATGTTGCTAACTTACCCTATGGTTAATACACTTACTGAATTTTCTCTCTCTCTCTCCCTCCCTCTCTCCCTCTCTTCCCCCTTTCCAGCTTTGGCGTTAGCTATTGGCAGAGATAACGTGAGTGGGGGCATCGCTCATTTGGTGGTGATTACTGGAGGTGGAGTTGACCATGTTGTTGTTCCCGGTGATAAATTACCCAAGTTCAGTAATGAATAACTGATTAAAAAGACGAGTAAACCTCTGATTAACTACTGTGATATTCTGAAATGGTAGAGAGAATACACTAAGGTTGTATACTTGGTCAAGTCCATATGCAAAGACAAACAATGCAGTTTCACAACATCTCCCTATTTAATGAATAAGAATCCACTGAGATACAGTGATTTTTCAACATTAGATTTCATAATAAATTTTTTGCTCTAGAATCTTTTGTGGATTGATTTAATTGTATGTAATTCTTTTGCAGAAGAACATTTTACATAATAAAATGAATTTTAACAAAATGTGTTTTGCTGTCAGCATTGTCATTGCTGAAATGTCAACTTATCTTATGCAGTTAGTAGTGTATATTTTCAGTGTTTTAAGTCACTTTCTTGTGTTACTCAATTCTTGGGTAAAAACAAACAAACAAACAAAAACGTTTTTGTCCATTGGGCAATATTTGAAGTCCTGGAACAATAATTGATAACACCTATGTAATGTCATACATCATGACTAGTACAGTATATTTAAATGTCTAATTTTTTAAAGCTTGTACTAAGATGTTGTTTACTATTTTGTCGTGCTTTTTTTGCTTTTTTACTTTTTATATGAAAAATAAGCATTTGCAGGGGTGTGCAGGACACCACAATGTCTAATATTGCCTTTGGACAACTTACTTTTCCACGATACCATGAGGCATCAGAAGAGAGAACTTTGCGGTTGACTGTTTCTAAGTAGCATACCTAGCAGTAATTTTTTTTTTCTCTCATTTACGTTTTCTCTTTACATTTTCTCATTTTATTATATGTCAGAGCAGAAAGCCTAAAGCAGGAACAAATGTTTATGCTACAACATCAAATACAGCTATAAGCAGAAAAAAACAAAAACTGTTATAGTTAAATATGACACAGTGAAACAACTAGTATTGTTGTTGGTTGCAGATGCAGGGTCTCTGGTTTGAATCCTGACCTTAGATAACAGTATGTGCAGAATGTTCTCTAGTCACGTCCAGTCAAGTCAAGTAGGCTACCACATAAATTAACACCATCAATTAACAAAACTAACTACACTGTAAAAAATCCAACTAGATACATGTTGAATGAATTAATACTGTATTGTTGGCCCAACTTCTTACAGTGGTATTTTTGAGACAACAGGTAACTTTGTGTTCTTGAGTACTTTGGAGACCCAGACTGAATAAATGTAAAAAAACCAAGTTGAGGCAGCAATTTACCTTCATTAAGATGCAATCACGTGATTTATAAGATCCCCGCCCCCCTGCCGGACTGACGCTATCAAACTGCACTAAAGAGGTGAACATGGCCGTTTTGTGGACTCTTTATTATTTTGGTGAGTATTTATTGAGTACTTATTCACATTTTTATCAAATATGTTGTAGTTAGCCTAAAGGTATTTTAGACAGTTAACATTATACACGTGAGGCAGGTGTGTTTCCGCTTATCGTTATACTGAGGCACGCTGACATTACTGAGGTGAGCTTAGCTAATGTTAGGTACACTGTACAGAAGTTAGCGAGCTAAACATTCATAACCGTATCTATCTTTTCCCCCACTTTGCCCTGACTTATCTAGTTTTATCATAACTAGATATTCAGTTAAATTTATCATCTTTGTCTTTACAAGACTCCTCTTGTTTCTTTAACCAGAGCACTGCTGTGGAGGATTGGAGTCAGAGGGGAGACGGCTGGCCTTTTGGAGCTACAGTAGCAGCGTGAACATGGTGTTGGATGTCTAGACCATCAAGTCTTTGATGGTCTGGGTGACATACAGCAGCTTTAGGAGTGATGTACACCTATGAAGCCATCTGAACGATTATTATTGGACTTGGAAAGACACCCCTCAAATTCACATGCTGAGAAACATACTCTTGTTGCTATAGACTCTTTGCTACAATAGTTTTTTTAAAATGGTTATGTTGTTATGTACTGTAAAAGAATCAGTAAAATACTGATAAGCATCTGGTGGTCTCCAGGTATTTTATTGACCTTTAAGCAGAATAGAATGTGTATTCTCCTGTTTTATGCAGATCACTGTTTTAAGTTTGACTAGTTTTGGAAGAATAAAGTTATTTTTAAGTAATGGTTGTGTGTTTTAATTGTTGGAGTATTGTTGGGCTAACCTGTGCTTATAGGAAAAACGATGACTTTAACAAACTACATCAATAAGAGACATCTTATCTTTTTGAGTAGATGAAAAGTTGGGTAGATGAAAAGTTGGTCAACTGTAGAGAAATATAATTCATTGAGCCCACACCCAATACTACTTGAGCTGACTTAAATATTTGAATTACAAATTGAGTCAACTTAAGATTTTGAACTGGGTACACAATGTGTCAACTAAACAGCAATGTGAAATATTTTGTTTGGCCAGCAAATTTCTATAAACATTGAGTAAACTTAAAAAGCTGTGCTACTTGTTGCTAAACTTTTTTACGTTGAGGCGGCCTGTTTTTTTTAATTTTTTTATTGTTTTTACAGTGTAAGACACTTAATTAGCTAACTAGCTAAGACAACAAATTACTAGTTTTGTATAGCTAAGAACTAACAAAGTGCACTTGTACAGATGTGCACACAATAACAAACACAACACAATGCGATACACTGTGACAATGTAGCGCTGAGTGTGAAATTGCTAGATGGTGTTCATCTGGGTGTTGTTTTCTATGGCTTTTCCTTGGGTTCTCTGGTTTCCTCCCACTTTCCAAATACAAAGAGCGGTGTAAATAAGGTTTGTATGAATGCTTGGTATACAGTTGATGGGGTGTGCCCACCTGCACCCAGGTAGTCTTTCTAATTTTTGGCACATTGTTGTGGCACATGAGAAATATAAAACACTTTAAGATGCTCTGATATTTTTAAAAAATGATTACGAGCATTGTGTGGTATTCCTTACATGACTAGTTTGCATATTAAACTATTTAACATACTTAAAGGAAATATTGTGCTCATATAAAGTGGTGTGTGGGGATGTCTATTACGTTTACCAAACATATCTTGCAATCAAAAGATCAAAGATTTATATAGTGTGTTTTATGTATCCCTGCTGAATGAAAAATACAATGTCAGTTTTTTTTTAAAGGTGTATTACATTGTATCAGTCACTTGTGGTTTAGCTTAGCAAGCCTCGAGTTACTTTCGCTTTCATCTCGCGCGTCAAACAGGGAAACAGCGCGCGGCTCCTGAGGACAGCTCGAGGCCTGGTTACTCACGCGGGGGTTTAAAATAAAAGCGCAGTTTATTTCCCGCGAAAGTTTTAAACCTGTTGTCTGTTTTAAGTGTTTTAAGTTTCTCGGCTTCGCTTCATATCGAGTTTCGCGGTTCTGCTTGGCGTCGGCGTGCGCGTCTTGTGTGTGTGTTTGCGCGCGTGTGTGTGTGTGTGTGTGTTCTGCAGGGACTGTCGGTCATCTCTGGTGATTTCCACCCGGTGCTATATTTGTAGTTAAACTGATTTAAAGCAAAAATCATAATGTTTGAGGAATCTTCATCACAACCAGGGTGGCTGAGTGAAGAAGTCAAGACCGGGGTAAGTAGTCTACACTCTCAGACATAAAGTTACCAAACTGTCTGTTTCCTTGTCAATATGGTGGTAACATCTTTTGCTCCGTTAGTACTTATTTTAGACCTGAAATATACCAATTTAATATGATTTTAAATAATTTATGCTACGTGGACAATCAGGACCATTTAACCTTCACTGTAGGTTAAGATACGCAATCAGAGTACAGTCAGTACAACGCATGTACTCTTATTCTAGTGACATTTCACCGTTTTTCTTCATGCACTGAAAATATTATATATCACGTATCAGTATATTTAAATTAAGGGCAGATTTCCCACTCAGGTAAAATACAGTGATCAGCCATAACATTATGACCCTTTGCCTAATATTGAGGAGGTCCCCCTTTGCCACCATAACAGTCATGCACTGTTTTGACACTCTAACTCTATCACAACCAGCATTAACCTTTTCATCATTTTGATCTTCACTAAATCTTCTTCGATTGGACTACATGGGCCAGCCTTCTTTCCAAATGTGCAACCCTGTTGCCAGTTCACCGTTTCTTTCTTCCTTGGATCACTTTTTGTATGACCTGACATGGGGAGTGATGGCTGGCCCGTGTAGTCCGATCCAATAAAAGAGCTTAAAAAAATGAATACTGGTTCAAATAGAAAGGTGTCAGAACAGACAGATGGTGGCAAAAGGGTGGACCTACTCAATTTTAGATGGGTGGTCATGATGTGGCTGATCAGTATATGTAAGTTGAATAAAAGCAAAGAATGGTAAAATTGGTACAGACATAATATCCATATGTACACAAAGTTATAATAATTTTTATACAAAAGTTTGTAGCTTTTGAATCGTTTAAATTGTGCTTCTGTAAACAAAGCACAGTGACCTGGTCAGGCTTAGGCTTTTATACATGTGTATTGCTCTTGTCTGAATGAATTTATTCACCATTCATTGTTTGTGACTGCACCGATGAGCCACAACACTAACACCACTGCCACTGTGGCAGATGATGTGAATTTATTTACAAAACTTTTAACATAGATCATGGGTTCCCAAAGCTCATTTATGCCTTTGCAGACCAAAGGCTAACCTGTCCGGTCCAACCTCGCAGAAAAGCCAATGTAGTAAATAGAGATGAAATCACAGGAAAACCCAATGCATCACAGCCTGCCGAGCACAGGGCTTAACATGCAAAAAGGTCATGCCCTTGAGGGTCTGGCAGAAAAAAGGGAACATACACAAAATTGGGCATAATGTCTTGCATTTTAATGTTATGACTGATGAGTGTTTATTGCACAGGGATAATTTCAGTGGTTCATTTTTCCACACCATTTTATTTTCAGACTACAATCATAGCGATTGCGTTTGCAGATGGAGTTGTTCTAGGCTCTGACTCACGTGTGTCTGCTGGGTAAGTAGTTTATCTGAATTTTATGTTAAACTGTTATTTCTGTGAATTTCACAAAGCCAGACCAATTTAGACAACATTACGTCAGCCCTTTATTAAGAATTCTGAGAGATAAACGACGGTGATGAATGATGATTATCAGCACAGGTTTATCAACACAAATAATGTTAGTCAAAATCCCATGTATTATTTGTACTGTTATCCTGGGATAAACTATTTTTTCATTCTTTTATAGGGAGACAGTGGTGAATCGAGTTATGAACAAACTTTCTAAACTACATGACAAGATCTACTGTGCTCTGTCAGGGTCAGCTGCTGATGCCCAGACCATTGCTGAGGTTGTCAACTACCAACTGGATGTACACAGGTACGCATCATCTTTCCAAACTGTATCTCTTCTGTTCCTGGACCTGACACACACTCTGTGCTGTAGAAGTACTTAATATGAATAACACTGAAAAAAGTGAGCTGAGCGCCAGTATTTGAGGATCTTCTTACATTAAACCCTTTTCACTGAAAGCATCTTTGAGGTGTCATTGGTCATGGGTTATTAAGATAAAGTTCACAACAAACATATAAGTTGTCCATGTAGCTGCTAACATTCGCAGATGTTTAATTACTGGGGTACGCAAACTTGCACGTATTTTTTACCTATAAACGTTACATTTATTTTTGCTGCATTGTTGAAATGAATCTGTTTACCTACTATTTTGGTTTAGTTAACTTCTGACCAGGTGACATGGTACCTTAGTGGATACCTCCTGGGTCTGGGTTTGATTCCCGCCTCTGTGTGCATGAAGTTTGTATGTTCTCCCCCCGTGCTTGGTGGGTTTCCTCTGGGTGCACTGGTTTCCTCCCACAGTCCAAAGACACGTGGGTTAGGCTAATTGGCATTGCCAAATTGCCCATAGTCCAGTGTGTACCCTGCCTCCTGCCCTATGTCTCCTGGGATAGGCTTCAGACCCCTGTGACCCTGATTACAGGATAAAGCAGTATAGATGATGAGTGAGTGAGGGAGTAACTTCTGACTACAACACCATTTTAAACTCACGCTTTGTTCTACAATAAATACAGCTTATCATGTATCTACCATGTTAGTGAACCATTTAGCAGAAAATAAGTTAGTTCTTTTTTATTACCAAATGGCTGGTCATGGTATTATACAGTACAGAACATTGTTTTGCTGTGATAGATTACTCTTTAGTTTATTTGAACATATTTGTGTGACAGTATTGAGCTGGATGAAGACCCCTTGGTTCGCTCAGCTGCTACATTAGTGAAGAACATTTCCTACAAGTATAAAGAGGAACTATCTGCACATCTGATTGTTGCAGGTTGGGACAAGAGAAATGGGGGACAAGTGAGTGACAAACTACTGATCTGGATGGTGGAGTAATGCTGAAAATGTAAAATGTAAATCTATGTTTAGCATACACAAAATGTCATAATTGTTTGCTGTGTGTTTATATTTATAGGTGTTCGTGACTTTGGATGGCCTACTTTCTCAGCAGCCGTTTGCTATTGGTGGCTCTGGTAGTTCATACATATATGGGTTTGTTGATGCAGAATACCGGAAAGGCATGACAAGAAAAGAATGCCAGAAGTTTGTTTTAGATGGTATGTTTCATTACAAAACAGAAAAGCAGCAGTATATCTTTTGAAGGATTTCTTAATCTTATGTAATTTCTGTTCTTTATTTGCAGCACTGACACTTGCAATGAGCAGAGATGGTTCTAGTGGAGGTGTAGCATACCTGGTTACCATTGATGAAAATGGAGCAGAAGAGAAGTGCATTCTGGGAAATGAGCTACCTACATTTTTTAATGATTGAAAAAGAGGGCACAGTCAAAACTATTTTAATGTTTTTTTTTAAACACTGCATTTATTGCTTTATTAGGCTGAACTGTAATATCAGTTAACCCAATATCATTCATTTCATAGACAATTATGCATCAATCTTGAATTCTTTACATTCAGTCACTTTTATGTCCAGATGAATGCTATTAAAGAGACATTATTGAATGGTAGACTGACGCCAGCAGTAACATTGAGATGTTAAAAAAACCTAGAAGTGCTGTTAAACATGGTTTACTTAGTCCACTCGTGTCAGTGCCACAAACACTACCATTCTTTTACACTGCTGTTCTGAAACATTTCCATTTGTAAAATGTCTAGTCAGTCAGTAGCTGTATGTCCACAAAATTCAGTTATATAATACCTTGATCAAATAGCAATGCTTTCACGTTGATGGAAATATTCATTTGTTTTAATTTAAATTTCCAAAATAAATGCAGATCCACAAAGATCTAATGCATTGATTTTATTTATTTTTGGCTTTGCCTTAGTTAACTGTCTTTGATTTTAGATACTACAGAACAAAATAAGACACATAAGGTTATATTGCTGCATTGCAATGCAAGAATGCCTGGTTATAACTTAAGCTTTGGTTGCTGTCTGGGTGAAGTGTAAAACATTTGACCCTGTGTTCATTTTGGGTTTCCAGGTTTTTGGTTTCTTCTGGAAAACATGCCCATGGGTGGATTGGCTATGATAAATTGTCCCTATAAGTTAAGGAGTGTGTGAATATGTGTGCATTACCTACAATGGACTGATGCCACTACCTCTCATGTAGTATTTGTCCTGGTACATGCTCCCTAACCCTGACCTAGATAAAGCACATACTGAGGAAGAGTGAACTATGAACTAAGAGTGATGGCTATACAAGGTGGTATCAAAAAGTTTCAAGATTAGGTCTGTTTACAAGAAAGTAGGCCTACTTTATTTATCAACATTTACACACTATCACGTTCAAAATAATCCCTTTGCACAGCAATACAGCACTCCCAGTGTTCATGCCACTTCTGAAGTATGTCCCAGAAGTCTTCTTTTAGAAGCATGTCAAGCACCTTCTGCAAATTGCGCTGGATCTTCACAATGGTGTCAAAACGGCGACCTTTGAGCTGGATGTTCATTTCCAGGAAAACAGCGAAGTCCGCAGGAGCCAAATCTGACAAGTAGAGTGGGTGCGGCAGTGAGATCATGTTTCCAGCGATAAACTCATGTGAGGAGAGCTCTGTGACAGGGTCCGTTGTCACCATGGAGCATCCAGTTTAACTTGCTGTCCACGGTGCAATCGTGGTAATGCACATGGTCAGAATACCAGTTGCACTGTTCCTGATGTACACGAGACATCTTTTGGCACATTGATGGTCCGTGCTCTCTGTGTCTGTGCCTTGTGCGCCCATCTGTTGGCGTGTTACGAAACTAGTCTCGAAACTTTCATAGTGTATATTTAAAAAGTTACACTATGCGCACCCTTCTATGTAAAATATACTAAGGTGCTGAAAAAATAAGGACATCACAGGAGTGACTAGGAAAGCCCTTTTTTTCTGAGAGTGCGCACATTGGTAGAAATATAATTAGCAATGTATGCCCTTGCAGTTTTATCCATTAAAAATGGAAATTCATCTAGTAGCTACACTAACTAATACTGGACATACACAATATTCCCAGATAGCACACACACGTCGCGGAGACGTCTATGCGACGTCGTCTTTTTCATCTGGCAGATGTCTGGCAGAGG
>JAOVVA010000028.1:9854952-9885117 GCA_028565275.1 Leiocassis micropogon | reverse complement strand
TGCTGAAAATTGTAGACCCCTCCATGATTTCTAAGTAAGAGAACTTGCAAAATCACAGGGTGATCAAATACTTATTGTCCTCACTATATGTCCTTACAATGGGAATATTAATTTATTAAACAATTAATGTAAAATATTCATATAAAGCTTGTAGCTGGTATTACTGTCCACTATATAATGTTGCAGAAAATAATTCAAAAATCAGAATTGACCAAAACAGTTTGGTCCACATTGTTTGTGCTTCCTCACATAACAAAGTCTTAATTTTTCTGTTTAGCTAAACTGGAGGGCCGCAGCTGTGAGTACAACGGGCGAATGTATCAGAACGGCGAGAGCTTCCGTGTGGGCTGCAAACACCAGTGTACGTGTATAGATGGAGCGGTGGGTTGCGGGCCTCTCTGTACCACGGATCTGCCTCTCTCATCACCCTCCTGCCCCTACCCTCGACTGGTGCGGGTGCCTGGTCAATGCTGTTTTAGTGTGGACTGCCACAAAGGGGCAATAACACCACTGATACCCCCATGGAAAACGAAACAGCACGCTAAAGGTCCTCTAGACGAGAACGAGAACATGCTGGGGAACGGGAATAGATGGGAAGACGAACAGGGATATAAACACTTAACAAGTAAGATGTTGGTCTGCCTAATGTGCTGCATGCTGAAAAATCTTTTCATACTTGGTCCAAAAACAGTGTGGTGTTTTTCATTTTGTCCCCATATGGGTTTCTTCAAGGTTCACAAGTTTTATCCTATCTTCCATACCAGTGGGTGGCAATGATGGCGATGCTAAATTGCCCCTAGGGGTGACTGAGTTTGTGAATGTGTGTGAGAAAGGGAAAAGTCCAATACAACCCAGTGTTTCCATGATAAGCACCAGATCCTCTGTGACTCTCACCAGGATAAAGATAAAAGAATGTACACATGGATGAAGATACCTTTCTCTGACAGTCCTGCAATTTTTGCAAAACAGGATAATTTTAATTAATATACTGGTCAACACCTTGGTGAAGGTGAAGGGTCACTCATGTACAATTTGTAGTTTAGCTTTTATGGTTTCTATACGTTTAAAAGCTTTCTTCACGGCCCATACCGACCAGTTATTCCTTTTCTATGGCAAGACCACAACATTCCTTTTTCCTCCTATTATACAACTTTAAAACTTGAATCAGGAAGTAAAGTGACAAGTTCAAATTTTCATGTTATTTAACACCCAGCCTTGTAACCAGATCACTTTCACACATGGGCCAGACCACCTCGAATTCCCTTATAGCAAACCTCAGACCACTCTTTTCAGGTGGACAAGAGCTCTGTTTTGCGGACCACACCCTGTCTAAACGCTCAACCAAATGTTCCAAACTCTGTGAAACCACCGAAAGCTGTGTTTCCTTCTGTAATTATACTGAAGGATGAATGGTATTATTTTGTCTTCTTACCAATTATACCTTACACCCTCATACCAATTATGCTCAAAAAAACAGTCTAAAAGAGTGACCAAAGGTTTTGTTCAGTTTTGTTCTCTTTTACAAAAGGTTTTAAAAAGGACTTCTTTAGAAATCTACCATCAGCTGAGTGGACGTCCAATACCGAGACAGTTAGGCTTAAAGATATTGTTTTTCCACCTGTTTCAGAAAGATGTATTACAAACTTTAGTAATCTGTCCAAACTTTAAATGGCTTAATAAATGTATTTTCCATATTGGGTAAATATTATTTTGCTCACTAGGAAGATGTTCTAAGTTTAACACTGGTGTACAATCATATATTTGGTGCACCTTAATAGGCTTTTAATTATCATTTATTGTTGTACAGTTTTTTATCAACTCCTTTGACTTACTTACAATATCATGTCTGCCTCATCACTTATCCAGAGCAACTTAGATTTTTATTTCATCATACATCTGAGCAGTTGAGGGTTAAGAGCCTTGCTCAAGGGCCCAACAGTGACAACTTGGTGGTGATTGAACCTGGGACCTTCCAAACCATAGTCCAACACCTTAAACACTGAGCTACCCCTGCCCGCTGAAGATGGCATTTGTGCCATTGATGAACCCAACTGTTGAATCCTCTGAAACTCCCCGTCGTAGTTGATGGACTCCCACTATGTGGTCTGTCTTTAATGCCGTTTTTAAATGCCTTCATCGATTTTCGCACATTGCTCTTGTCAATTGTGCCATCTCTGGAAACGTTCTGTAACGCAGTGGGAGATCATCAACTGTTGGGTTCAATTATGGGGCAAATGCATCGGTTGTGATGGAGATTATGTTGAGTAGCATCTTTGTATAGAGAAGGGGTTATTCTAACAAATTTTGCAATTTGAATGACGTAGTTAATACAAAAAAATGCATTACTTTTGGTAGGTCCTTCATAATTTTATCATGTTGGTCAGAAATTTGTAATATACATGTTAAATGCAATATTCATCAAAGCATAAATTGTGGTTCAGTAATAATAGTAGAGACTAGCTGACATTTGGTTGCACACTTTGGCCTGCTTCTTCTATAGTGAGACAATGATTTCCAGTATTGTCCACAATTGTGGCTCATATTTGACCAGTCACACATCTCAAACATCTGTCATCTCATTTCTGGTCAAGTGTGCAGCTGCTGTTTTGAACCAGAGTCTAATCCTGCTTGATGTTCTTCCCCTCTTCTCTGTCTCAGACCCATGGGCCATTGTTCAGAAGCGATGTGTGGTCCAGACAACTGAATGGTCTCCATGTTCAAGTAGTTGTGGAATGGGCGTGTCCTCTCGAGTAACTAACGACAATGCTCAATGCAAGCTGGAGAGAGAGACTCGTCTGTGCAACATACGACCCTGCAGCCTACTGGCTGCTGTTCCCAAGGTATTTTATGAGATCATCACAGCTTGAGACTAATCGTTTACAGTCAAATCACATGGAAATCATTTGTAGGTGAAACTTACGCTGGTGCAAAAATTTGTACTCTTATTTCTATGTGTTTTTGTATAAAAATGTGATTAAAATGCACCCTCAAATGAACATATAACTTTTTTCACTCTGTTATTATTTAACAAAAATGAAGCCCAAAAGAAAAAACATGTGGAGCTACTGCTTGTAGATGCTTGTTGATGTTCTTGGGCATTTGCTTTCTAGAGGTCCTGCCACAGCATTTCAACAGGGTTGAGGTCTGGTCTTTGACTAGGCCATTCCAAAACCTTGATTCTTGTATATTTTTCAGCCATTCTGATGTGGATTCACTTTCGTGCTTTAGATCATTGTCCTGTTACATGACCCAATTACGACCAAGCTTATCTGTCGGACAGATGGCCTCACATTTGCCTCTAGAATACTCTGGTGTACAGAGGAGTTCATGGTCAACTTAACGACTGCAAGGCACCCACATCCTGTGGCTACTAAAAACAAGCCCAAATCATCACCTCTCCACTGTCATGCTTGCAAGACAGTTGGCATGAGGTGTTTTTTGCTGAAATGCTGTATTTGGTTTTCACCAGACATGGTGCTGGGCATTAAGACCAAACAATTCCACATTGGTCTCATCAATCCATAGAACATTGTCCCAGAAGTCTCATGCTTCGTTTGAGATGTGGTTGGTTGTTTGGAAATGGTTTATAACCTTTTCTAGATTGATGTGCAGCAACCATTGCTTCTCTAAGATGATTGGTTATGACTTTCCATCTTGGCGTTGGGTTAACTCACACATGAATGCTCCAGACCAGCAAACTACCACAATGTCTGCTTTTATAGAGGTCTGCACACCTGCTGATGATCAGTTAATCAAGGGCTGATGATTAACAGCACCTGGCTGCAACTTACTCTCTTAGATCCTGTGCAAGCAGTAAGGAGGTTCTTAGTATAGTACCCACATGTTTTTTTTTTGGCTTCGTTTTTGTTAAATAAATAATGACACTGTGAAAAAAATGATGTTATTGTTCATTTGAGGCTGTATTTACCTAATACTAAGAGGTGTTATGATCAGATGCCTATTATTATGTTCTTACCCAAAACATTTTATACAAGACTGTACGTGTGCATTTCAGACACCATAATTATTTTTCATATTGTCATTACATGTGCCGTGCATGCATTCACCGCACTTAATTATTTCATGCATAGATTTTGGGCTTGTATTTGTCATGTGCTTTTTTCGTATAATTTATTTGCTTTCATTTTTTTTGGATGTGATTTTGCCAAATTACAATTTTCTCGTCCATATTTTTGTTCAATTCACATGTTTAGTTAAATATCAGGGTCAGAATGAAAAAAAAAATGATGACATAATGCTCAAATAATCATAAGAAAAAAAGGCCACACAAACTGTGTATAGTCATTTTTGTCCAGATTTCTCTATTTAACTTGAGTTGATCAAGATAAATGCATGGTGAATTTACATTTAGCATTTTTAACACATGATTTCTACTTTCCTGCTCCTCTACAGAAGGGGAAGAGGTGTACACGCATGCAGAAGTCACGAAAACCTGTTCACCTGTCCTACGCAGGCTGTCGTAGTATCCATGATTACCAGCTGAACCACTGCGGCACGTGCATCGATGGGCGGTGCTGCATGCCACGCCGCACCCGCACCGCCTCAGTCCCTTTCCAGTGCCCTGGGGGAGGGGGTTTCGACAAAGCAGTCATGTTCATCTACTCCTGCAAGTGCGGACAAGACTGTGGGCACCTAAACGAAGCAGCCATGCCACCGCAGAAGTGGCTTTATGGAGACACACACAAGTTCATTGACTAACTTTCAGTGGACTATATATGGGATTACATGACTGTATCATGACAACAGTGCACAACACAATTGCACTGATATGAGAATATTTAAGTGTAGCTTATAACACATAGAACAATTCTGGCTCCAGGGAAGGCATATACACATTATGGTCCCTTTTTTTGGGGTAAAGTTTGGTTGAGAGTTCTGCTGGTCAGCAAGGATGAATGATGCATCATTTTATTGCATATACATTTTTTAGCTGTATGAATTAAGTAAGTATTCTGTAAAACTGACAGCTTCATGCAAATCCCGATGACAAAAAAAAAAAAACAGAGCTTGTAAAATATTTGCATGAACTGAACTAGTCAAGGCAATATTAGTTTTTTTTGATTGCATCACACCTAAATGTTGTAGGTGTTTTATGCAAAATGATTAGTCCAAGTTAAAAAATGTCAATTTGATAAAAAGACAAAATGCCAAAAAGTCATTAAGTAAAGAATAAAACGAATGTCGTTATGGGAAAACAATCAGTGACACAGCGGGATGCCACAAATGTTAGTTATCTCTTGAAGTAAAGTAATCTGGAAACCACCAATTTACACAGCCCTGAACAACCTTCTGTGGCAGAAACGTTGGCAACTACTACAAACCACTGACACTGGAGACTCCTTACTGTAACATTTAATAAAAGTCTCCTTAGATAAAGCTTCACAATCACAACCGCTATGTGGAAAGTCTGCTGGGAAACAGCATATTCAGCGTGTGTGTGTGTGTGTGGGTAAACAGAAACAAAGTGAACAAACTTCTCTACACACACATTAGGAATTCTTAATGAAACACTCAGTCACTTACATGCATTACATAACTTGTGTCATAAATATTTTCAGTATTAGAGTCAATTTGATATAGGACTGATACAAGTCTTATAACTTGTATGTGTATTAATTTACTATAAATTATCTATAAGGTATTGCTCATGTTGACCGTTTTAAATCTTAGGCAGCTAAATGTTCTTTTTTTTTAAATGTTTGTTTTATTGCACTTTTACTCATGAACCTGGATTGTAACTGCAATGAATAACGCATCCCAGGTTGCAGCACAAGAGAATAAAGAGTAATTCTCGCCTCTCATCAAAGGTCTTTTTCATTTGCTTCTGACTCTACTCTATTTGCATTTCTTGTTTAGAGTTTAAAACTCTGCATTTACCAGCACAAAGTATAGACTGTATAAAAAGAACTGCAGAACCTCCTCCCTGAGACATCACCCATAGGTTTTCTGAAGAGTGGTTTTGAAGCTTAACTGTGGAAGACCTGATCATTGCCATCTTAGCAGGAGCTCACTCCACCTAAACTGCAGGTTAATCCATAAATTGGCAAATGGCAGGTGTGAACAGGATCAAGCTAGTGGGCTTAGCTTCAGCTTAGTTAAAACGCGAGAGTGGCTAACGTTAATTTACATGTTTATGCATTTGATTTATGTCAATCACCCATAGTGTGTTTTAAGTCATCCTACGTTTCTTGTCTCCAAGTCAAACTACAATGATTCCAGTTAGCTGAATAAGTGATGCATAACAGACAAATAGTGATTTCACATGCAGCTCTCAATCTAATTGACTAGACAACTAATTATGCATAGCCCCTGTAGTGTTCATGAATGGAAAATCTAGCTATTGAGACCTAAACTTTTTTTGTACCCATATATGTTTGTTATAACGTTGGGCATTTTAACATGGGGGAGCCTATGGGCATTGACTTGCATTTGGAGCCAGCCCCCAGTGGACATCTGAGGAACTGCACGGTGGCTTCATTTTACAGGGCTGGAGGTTGCCCCTTGGCCCAGAGAGAGAGAGAGAAAGAGTAATACAACTGGCACTGGAGGTGCTACATGAACTGACAAAAAGCCATTGTATTAAAAAAAAAAGTTTTTAATTGTCAAATCAACAAACACCAACAATGAACAGGGGAAATTATAAAAGTACCCCCGAGACTGCAATAAAATAAACACATTTTAAGATACATATAACAGAATTTATAAGAAGGTGAAAGGGGGGTTCTGCCGACAGATATCAAAATAAAATACAGAGGCATCTTCTCCTCTATTCTTCAAAGATGCCAAATGCACCACAATCACTACTGGATTACAGGAACAATTCATCTGGACTGCTCGACTATAAAAGACAAAGAAAGCAGAAACAAAAGTAATTATCACTCAATATGCTTCCTAACACTGGCAGTTACATACACATTTTCACTTAATGGAATACTGCTGGGAGTGGAAGCATGTCCAAAGTGCTTCTGGAGCATTTTATCTTTTTTTTTTTTTTAAACAAAACACAAGGCAAGTAGACTCTTAATTCAATGAAGCTTAAACCTTCACTGGAGTAGAGTCAAAGGTTGTTCCTGGCTGGAACTACAACCAGTGAGTAATGCCAGTCCAGCTTTACTAATTGAGCATAGAATGACCAAATCAGACTATTAGCATCAATATTTTCTTTTGAAACTTTACTAAATCTCCATACACAGAAGTAATGTTTGGATTCTTACTGTATGAAGAGATGTCGATTTCCTCAGGTAGTTCAGCCACATTCACTTCAAAGCGGTCCTGAACATCATTGAGGATCTTGGCGTCGGTCTCGTCCGACACGAAGGTGACGGCCAAACCTTTGGTCCCAAACCGACCAGCACGAGCCACCTGGCAATATGGGAAGGAGCAAACTTTGTACACAACGTAATACAGCTATTTATAGGGAACAGATTACATCCCTATGGTTTTCCTGAAGGATTAAAAAAAAAAAAAAAATTTTTTTTGGTAAAACGTTCCCAGCATTGGAAACTCCTTGCTTGCACCAAATCCTACTGCAGCATTCATAAAGCTTTGCAGATACTCACCCTGTGCAGATAAGTGTCAGAGTCTTCAGGCATGTCGTAGTTGAAGACGATGTTGACACGCTCGATATCCATCCCCCTGCCGAACAGGTTAGTCGCCACCAGGATCCTCCTCTGGAAATCCTTGAATTGCTGATACCGTGACAATCTGTGGTACACGCAGCAATTACTCAGAGTTCAACTTGAAAACAAAACCAAAATACTGGAAACAGTGTAAATAGAAAGAAGATCAATATATCCACAACAACAGAAAGAAGTCTCACCTCTCCTCCTGAACCATTCCTCTGTGAATAGCAATGGCAGGGAAGTTCTGCTCCACCAGCAGCTGAGAGAGAGCCACGCAACGTGCAACTGACTTCACAAAGATCACCACCTGCAAAATAAAACACCCAGACCTTTTCAGACAGATTTCAGAAAGTTTTGCCAGTTTTAAGCTTGGTTTGATACTTATAAACACTAGAAGTCTCTCGGGCTCAGAAAGAGAAACATTTCAGTGCAGGAAAGTTATGTACATCCTGAATTATTATGACATTGTTACTATAGAAAATGAATGGCTTTAGATATGTGTAAAAAAAAAATATTATGATTATGACTATAACCAAGGCCAAAGGAAGACACACCTGGTTGAACTCGAGGACATCAAGCAGATCAAAGAGTTTGCGATTTTTTTCGCTGTCCTTCAACTTGCAGTAATATTGCTGCAGGCCATGCAATGTCAGCTTAGTCTCGTCATCCACAAACACCTCCATAGGCTACAGACACAAACACACAGAGGTGCATGATGTAAAACAAACGACTCTAAAAGAGATGTGCAGTACCAGTCAGCCGTTTAGATTTATTTTCTATATTCTAGAACAAAACTGGATTTTTTTTTTTTTTTACTATAAAACACGTCTGCTATCTGCTGCAACAGTCAGTTGTTATTTTAAGACATGAAGGTCAGCTGTTCTGCACTACATCTGCACAACAGTTTTGTCAAGTGCATTTGCAAAATCCTTCAAGCACCATGATGAAACTGGCTTTCATGAAGACCATCTAAGAAAAACCAGACCAAAACTCATCTCTGCTGCAGAGAAGTTCATTTAGGGTTACCAACATCAAAAAAAAAAAATAATTCACAGATTAGAACCGTTATAAAGGCTTTCTAGAGGATAAGTAGCAGAAATATCTCAATGTTGACTGTTCAAAGATTATTGTACATTTTGGCCATGGACCATAGAATTATAAGATGTGTCCAAACTTTTGACTGCAAGCACACACACTTCACTCCTTAATACTAGTCCATGTACTGCAAACTACAGAAAAGAGAATGATACTACAAAATGACTGTAGAACATCATGCGATAAGTACAGCGCACTGATAAATGTATTTTAAATAACTGCACAATAACGAACAGTAAATATTTAAGTAATGAACCAGACCTGGGGTGTCTTGCACCCATACACATGGATTAAAACTGTAGCCTAGTACTGTAAGAGGTTTCTAAATATAGAATACAGTCTGACATAATACCCATATTAAACGTAAAAAAAAAATGAAGCCGGGTCTGAACTCACGTCTTGCATGAACTTGCGACAGACGGGCCGGATCTCCTTGCTGAGTGTAGCGCTGAACATCATGCACTGCTTCTCATGAGGGGTCAGCCTGAAGATTTCCTGCACGTCCCGTCGCATATCTGAGAAACACAAACCGAAAGATTACAAACCACTGATATTTAAGAGCTTGTACCACCACGATCAAAACGTCCTTATGCTTACTCACCGAGCTGTTCGAGCATCTTGTCGCACTCATCCAGGATGAAGTGTTTAATGTTTTTGAGGCTGAGGGTCTTGTTGCGGACGAGGGCGAGGATTCTGCCCGGTGTGCCCACCACAATGTGAGGGCAACTCTTTTTTAGCACCTCTTCATCCTTCTTGATTGGCAGGCCTCCAAAGAACACAGAGCACTTCACATTGGACATGTACTTGGAGAAGCGCTCGTACTCTTTGCTGATCTGGAAGGCCAGCTCACGAGTGTGGCACATGACCAGCACAGCGACCTGACGTAAAAAAACAACCGCAGGGAAATTCTTTCAGAAAACATCAATTATTGGATGTCCCCCCAACCCTCAACTATTTCCCAAAATTTACCATCTTAACCTTTACCATCATAAAATTTTACATGAACCAAGATTACACGTTGCTGTGTGAGGACCTGCAGAGTTCTAAGAGATTGAAAAACTTCCTGTGTGTCCTTGCTGTGGGTGCAAGATATCATATTACATTTCGAACTTCATAAAAACCCCAGAGGTCTTCAAAATACACAAACATTCTTAATACACTATGTGAGAATTTAGACAATGACTGATCAGACTTGCTCAGATCCTGTTCGTCTCTGCACAAGATGCATTTCTCTTCCTTTTTTTCATTTTACTGTATTGTTTTTTAAGGCTTTTGCAAACTAAAACCGAATTTGTGTGCACGCTCACAGCTGAATTGTCCATGCAAATTATCAAGGAGTCTAGCTTTGCACAAGCAGGCACTCCCTCACCTCTCTCTCTCTCTACGGATTCTCAAGTTCATGTTATGCTGTAGAGTTCACTCTGAATGCAACGTGCATGACCTCAAGTTGGCTGGATATTTAAAAGTTTGAGTATTTGACCAGTAAAGCCTATGCTAAACAGTACCTCAAGTCATACCTTCATGATTACACATATGACATTTACCCAAAGTGACACTTACCTGTCCATCCACAGGTTCAATCTGCTGTAGTGTGGCGAGCACAAACACCGCTGTTTTTCCCATACCGGACTTAGCCTGGCAGAGGATGTCCATGCCCAGAATGGCTTGTGGAATGCATTCATGTTGCACTGCAGGACAGAGGGAACAGATTTAAAATAAAAGCATTTAATGTTTCTTATCATACAGGTGGTGGTGATGCAACTTACAGGATGCCAACCAAATGCACAGAGCAATACTAAGCAATGTAGAGAAAACAGTGTGTGAAAGTGCCGGATAAAAACAGATTCAGAGTTTGAGACACAGAGTGGATTCCAACCACCGTTAAACACCAAGGAAGAACAAGAAAACAAAAACAAACATTAAATAAACCAAACAAAAACTGTGTCCTGACCTTCAGACGGATGCTCGAAACCACAATCGACGATAGCACGAAGGAGCTCGGGTTTGAGCAAGAAGTCTCGAAAACCAGAGCTGTGGATGGAGACATAGGAACCCTTCACCTCCTTCTTGCCCGTCACGACTGCACTCTCTGGTGCTCCCTGCGGCTCCTCGTCCTCCTCATAGTCCAGCAGCTCGTTGTCAACATCATTCTCGGCCATTGTTGCTTTGGGACAAAAACATAAGGCATGAAAAACCTCAGTGCACAAGCAGGAAGATCAAACAGAAAAGAAATAAATAAAAAAATGTCTTCTTCAACCAAGCCTGGATTTAATTAACCCTCCAATTACAAACCTATATGAATTTAAATAGATGTATTTATCATTCCCTTTAATAGATAATGAAGCAATCTGTGTTAATGTGGCAAATGGAGCAGTGTGGTAAGGCTCCGAGTTACTGATCAGAAGGTCTGCGGCTCAGCCAGGTTGTCACTGTTGGGCCCTTAATATTGTCTGCTCAGTGGGGGCGAGAAAAATGCCGGGATACGCGAAGAATACAAAAATGTAACTTGTAAGTAATGTACAAGTGACAAAAAACTTTTTTTTAAAGGGGGGAGGCAGTGAGTTAGTGATCGGAAGGTCAGCGGTTTGAGCTCCACAAAGTTGTGATTTTTGGGCCCTTGAGCAAAAGGCCCTTAACCCTATCTGCTCCATGGGGGCTGTGTCATGACTGGCCCTGAGCTCTGACCCAAGTTATGCTGGGATATGTGAACAATTTCACTGTGCTGTAATTTGTGTGTTAAAATTAAAGTAATTCCCAAATACAGCTTTTTTGTGTGGAGGGGGCTAATTTTAAATAAATCCTAATCTGCTCTTATAGCAATGTTCGAATCCCAAATCCCTACATACACACTACACCCTACACAGGGTATGAAACACAGCCTCCGTAGTGCGCCATAAGCTCAGCATGTAGCCATCTGGGATTCAGTAATGAATGGAAACACCGAGCACGCTATTCAAACTTTAGCGCGTTAGACCCGTTTAGACGTTTTTTTTAAAACATACAAATTACCTTCTAAACAGTTACAGCACAAAGAATCAAAACATTTACGTCAAGTTTACGTGTTCTTATTAAATAAGCAACAAAAAGCAGAAAGGCGACTGGTTGCTACGCACAAAGCTAGCTAACGAGCTAGCTGCAGAATGCGTGGGTTTCTTGCAGTACTATAATTCATCACAGAGCAATGTTACGTAACAGATACTAAGCATTCACAACTCTGTGGAATTATACCATCCAAGATAAACTCCCTAATTACTGCTAATTAATTACTTTAAAAAAAAAAAAAATTACCGTGGGCTGTTCACAGAATAAAGCGGCTTTCTGTCCGGCGACTCTCGTGGGTAGGCCTCAAACCTTAGTCCGTTTCCCGGAAGTTCAATGCAACAACCTCCTCTAATGCTATTGGGCGGAATCAACGTCAATCATCGCAACAAAACAAAGCCTAGCTATGATTGGTCAATTTAAATGCCAGTCGTGAAAAGGGCGGTGCTTGTCGGGCAAAATTGAAACCTCCCACATTGGCAGGGAAAAATTCTGCCCACACGAGGTCACTAGAGATAAACTGGTGCTAATAATAATAACGATAATGATATTTATTCTTCTAGCCGATCTATTAAATCTTTTGACCCTAGTCACTAGATGCAGTGTTGGATAAGCCCGAATAAAATGTGTAGGAACCTACAGGAATCTACAGAATTCCAACTAGATGCTGAATGGTACTGAAAAGGAAACATATTGAGAAGAAGGAGTGTGTGGAAGTGCCGGATGAAGGAGACTAAGTGTTCAAGACACAGAACAAATCAAGATCAGGGAAGCAAGCATTAGATGTTAAGGAAGGCTGGTCTGGAAAATCAACATTAAAAGAATATGAGGGAGTATAAGACGTACAGGTGCCGGTAATGTAACCAACCTACTGGATTCCAACCACTGTTAAACAACAAAAAGAAGGAGAAGAAGAAAAAAGCGGAAGGGCATCCAGTGTAAAAACTTGTGAAAAGTTGTGTGTGGATCGGCTGGTTCGGCTGTGGTGACCCCTTAATGGGAGCAGACAACAACTTGCTTATTACGATTTACATAGCCAAAACACATGGCCTTTGTACCCATATGAGCTTCTTCCCCACACTGTTGCAACAAAGTGTGAACCATACAGTTGTATAGAATGTCTTAATATGCTGTACCATTACAGTTTGCCATCAATATAGCTAGGAGGCATAAACAAGTTCCCGGTGCAAAAAGCAAGGTCAGTGAATGTTCAAGAGGAAGTTCTTGAATGTCTTGTATGAGCCCTAACCTCAACCCTATTAAACACCTTCAGGACAAACTAAAGCTTGCATGGCAGCTTGCAGACTGGTCAGACATTTTATTTTAACACTAGAAATGACCCGTGGCTCCACCCACATGCAGATCCTGACGCCTGCGTGCTACAATTACCTGTGAATGTAGTGTGCGGTCACCTCGCTGCTGCTCCTTATGCTGCTCAGCCCCTGGTTGGTCAGCCCCTTTCTTCTGTCTGTCATAAGCGTCGTCGCTGTATGATCTGGTCTGAGTTTTCAGTAGTTACGAGCTCGGCCTGACGTACCTGTCGACAACGCTGCCTACTGTTACATTCAATGAGAACGCTGGCTACTGCAACGGTCGGGAAAAACGCCTGTGACGGGCTCAAAGTATGACATAAAAGTAGCCGCTGCCTACTGTCACATTTAAGTTGCTCATTAAAGCACACCACTTCATGAGAACAGTAAGTCCTAATGGCAGTAGACTTATTTAGTACAATGTGACCTGCAACATTGCAAACCCTTTTAAAGAATATTTTAAAGAAGTTCAAGGTGTTGACATGGCCTACAAATTCCGCAGAACCCCATCTAACAAACTGGAAAGATAAGCCCAATCCATGGAGTCCACACCTTAAAATATCTTGGTACCGGATTTCACAGAATATCAGATACCATAGACATCACTGACTACAGCAGCAGGTTAATTGATAATATCATTGATCTCATCATTGATCTCTAACATCTCCCATGAGCACCACCATCATCCCCCCACAAAAGTGCTCCGGGTCCAGAGCAAAAAACCTGTTTGTGAACATGGACAAAACTAAAAAGATTGAAGATGACTTAAGAAGAGCATGGAATGACCACCCTCTGCTGAACATTGACGGCTTCTCCCTGAAGATTGTCAAGAGTACCATATTCACCTTGGTGTTCATATGGCAGAGAACCTCAACACGTGTTCACTTAACACCACCTTTGTAGCAAAAAAAAAAAAAAAAGCCCAGCAGCCTCTTTCTGCAGAAAACAGGAAAAGCCAATCTCCCCCCTCCATCTTCACCACATCCTACAGAGAGGGACTAACATGCACATCCTGATCCAGAAATTGTATCGTCTCAGATCCCAAGACCCTTCAGTGAATAGTGAGAACAGATGAGATGATCATCTGGGTCTCTCTTCCATCTCTTTTCACACTTTTACGTAACAGTTACATCTATTAAATGATGGAGGGGAGTTGAATTTGGAGATTGAATGAGTTACAGTAAATAACTGCACTGCATTATACCTGTGCCTGATATAATTAATAACCAATAGGTGTAGGTGCACAGGTGGCATGGTGGCTTAGTGGGTAGCACTGTGCACCTCCAGGGAATGGGTTCGATTCCCATTTAAGGTCTATGTGCATGGAGCTTGCTTGTTCTCCCAGTGCTTGGTGGGTTTCCTTTGCAGATTAGGCTAATTGGCGTTCCCAGTAGTGTGAATGTTGACTGGAGGGAAAAAAAAAGGGAATAAATACAATGGTAATCACTATGGTCCCTAGTTGGACTAAAGACATTCCTAGATGGATAGACAGACTATATGTATGGGTGTACCTATTAAAATGGCAACCAAGTGTGCATTAATATACTTGACAAAGGAATTAAATAAATTATGTAAAGTTGAACCTCACTGCTCTGCAGTCCCTTTTAAAGCTATTAAATAAATAAATAAATAAATAAATAAATAACTGAAATAAGGAAATGGAGGATGAACCATCAATTTGCGCTGGACTGATTTGCGCTCTCCTGTTGGTCTAGACACATGTCAATCATATTTAGTTCTAGTTACGTCACGCCGCGAGTGCCCGATCATTTATTCATGCTTTGTACAATAAACGGGGATTGTCAACGCGTGAATACTGAGTTACAAACTGACAAAACATGTTGCGGTGATTAATTGATGGTGTATGGTTTTAGTTACAGATTTCTGCGCTTTGAGGTTTAAAGGGGAGGGGATTTGGGCGGGGCCGTTCCCTCGTAGGCGTCTCCCTGAAGAGCGCTATCCTGGAGGAAGGCTCGCCGCTTGACAGCTCGCGTTGTTCTCGATTTAAGCGTAAACCAGGAACATGGATGTTACACGGTGTTTCCTGCCTTAGACCCCCGTCCCGTGTGACGCCACAGAGGGTCGCTTTTCGGTCGGCGTTGCTTCTGTAGTCCGTCGTCATCGCAATGGCACGCGCCCGCCTGAGCCGCTCCAGTAATGGCACTTGAATCCAGGTGGGCATCGCTCATGTCATTTCTAACACTGTTATCATAACAGGTCTGTAAAAAAAAAAAAAAAATGCTCGCGGGTTTTTTTGTGTGTTTTTTTTTTTGGAGTGATACATAGGGCTAGGGTTTGTGTGTGGCCTTGAACAAAGCGAGATTCCTGCGCATCACATCCACATCATCTTGGAGAAGGTCCTTCTGCTCACTTCATCTCCAGCCTCTCATCATCCATCTGAATATCCGAGAGCAATGTTCACCATGAATCGTTGTTTAATTGCTCATTTCTACTGGCAGTTCATGATTGAAATGAATTAACATATATATATATATATATATGTGTGTGTGTGTGTGCGTGTGTGTGTGTGTGTGTAGTGTAAATAAAATCTCTCGAACGCGCAACCGAGGCCGGTCACCATACCGGCCTTTATTTCCTGACATTAAATTACATTATACAGCCATAACACTATTGCAGTTAGACGAGAAAACAGCGTGAGTATGCATTTGCTCTATATTTCCACCTTGTCTGTTGGTAAATCAGCGCTTAAGCTGGCATCAGCATTAAGATTCAATTTGCTGAATCGATTCAGTGCGCGTTCCAATATGAGCCTTGATGAATTGATACATTGTATACATCAAACACACAATGTTCAAAGATGTATCCCGTATTTTATTCGACACATTGTCTACATCAAAGAAGAGCTCGCTCATCTGATTGAATCTGATTGATTTTGTCCGTTTAAATGAGCCGATCTGTGCGAGTTTGATTCATTTGATTCCACATGCTAGAGGTAGACACTCATAGTTTTATGATACAGTCTATGCACTGAAATTATAACTTGCACTATTAATAAATTGTTAATGGTGGCACGGTGGCTTAGTGGTTAGCACGGTCGCCTCGCACCTCCAGGGTGCCCGCTTGGGTCTGTGGGCATGGAGGTTGCATGTTCTCTGTGTGCTTGGTGGGTTTCCTCCAGGTACTCCGGTTTCTTCCCACAGTCCAACGACACATGTAGTGTGTGAATGAGTATGTGTGTGTCTCCTTCGATGGATTGGCGTCCAGGGTGTACCCTGCTTCATTTCGGAAGTCTCCTGAGATAGGTTCCAGGCCCCCTGCGACCCTGTATCCAAGACAGTGAGTGAGTAGGTGTAAGCACCCAAAATGTGTTACATTTGTAAGCACATAAGGTTTAGCTATTAATAAATTGTTAGTGGAGTTTGCATGTTCTCTCCTTACTTGGTGGGTTTCCTCTGGGTATGCCGGTCTTCTCCCATAGTCCAAAGACATGCAGATTAGTATAATTGGTGTTCCCAAATTTCCCGTAGTGTATGAATGCGTGTGTGAATGTTGACTGAAGGTACTATCACGGTTGTAAAAATAGGAATAAATACATTGGTCACTACTAGACTCCACAGCCCCTAGTTGGATTACAGAGGTTCCCTGGTGGATGGATGAATGGACCTTTCCTTTAATGCTTTAAGAGCAACAGCTCGCCCAGGTGTGGAATAAGAGGATTGTTCTCAACATATTTTTGAACAGCATGAAGACATATTTTATAAGGGCTACATCGATCCGGACATGGCTTTGTTGATGTTCTGTCCTTTAAAAAAGGAACTATAACTCTGTTATGAGCAGACAGGGTCATTTCAAGATTTGTCTCTGGGACAATCTGCTCTCAGTTTGAGCGCCTCAGTTTTGCGGGCTTTGACAATCAAAAATGTATATAAAACATTCACGCCTAGGCATTCCTAAATTCTGAAAAGAATGAAACAGATAGTAGTCAGAAAATGGCAACAAATTTTGGATATCATAAAACTATGGGTATCTGGTTCCTCCTTCTACATTGCTCAAGCTACAATTTAGACCTGCACTATCATTAGACTAGAGTTTCAGCATTTCACACACTCACATTACTGATGCAATTCCGTCAAGCCTCATGTCTGATTGTGCGAGAATCTGTGAATTTTGTCTTTGATTCAAAGCATCATCGTGCTCCTACTCGTACAGTAGATTGATTCACCTTCAGTATTTCTTATTGATGCTATTGGGGCTGGTACTCTCCTAAAATGCAGAATCACTACAGGAACAGATTTGACAGCTTTTTTTCTCTCCAGGTTGGATTCACGGAGGTATTCGATGCGTATCTTTGAGGAATCTTACTTTCATTTTCTTCTGGAATATTGTCACAGCAGTGCAGACTGGTACTTTGAGGATGTCAGCATTAGATCTGATTCAGTTATATAGCTGAGACACAAATCTCTAGGTCTGGAAGTGTTTTGAACATGGAACAAGTAGGATTAATGCATTCCTATGGTTCTGCATTGATTACAAATGAAATTGTCTGAAATTATTCTGTTTATGACAAAGTTGCTCTGATTGACTCAAAAGACCTGTTAAAAGAATTGATTTAATCATAAATCTGCCTCATTAACCACAAACTAGGGTTACACACACACACACACACACACTCATTCTGCGTGTTTCCTTTTCAAAATGTAACGAACCAAGTAATAATGACCTTTTTCCCCCCTATCCGGGACACTTGCTCCAGTCACAGCCGATTACATCCCAGGGGGTGTCATTTCTGGTCAATGTTGTGGTGTAGACGTCATCGAGACGCTTTATAATCACCCTGCAGATACTAGCAAGAATTAGCAAGAAATCAGGAGGAAACTGATTTCTTGCTAATCAGCCAAAATAGAAACTATGCCATAACCTAAAAGAGCTTCTGTCCTCATTGGCCTACAATCCCATCTTGGCTAACAGCTAAACAGATTAATGATCCTATCCCCGTAATTAAGAAGGATAGGCAATCTAATCACTTGTTTTCCTTTTGAGCAGGTTTGTCTTGTTTGAGCAACAGTGCTGGTAGGAAGCTCTGTGATTAGACCACATGACCACACACAGTACGATGATAGGAAATTCAATCAGTGATTTTTGAGAGAGATTTTGATCATTGTTTTTTTTTTCATAAGCAACAGATAATCTGTTCAGATGCAGAACATGGTATTCCACAACAAGAGCACTGCAACAGCCTCTGTGTTACCTGGATAAAGGTTTGCAATGCAAAGCCTCTTGGTGACTAATGTGTTTTTTTTTCCCCCTACTTTTGTGTGAGGAACATTCTGTTCCTTTCCCTCCCTCATTTTCTTCTGATTATATTATGTATTCAAAATGATTAGGCATTAAAAAGATGTGATTTTAGAAACAAGGTTTTTTAATCATCACTCCATGAATAGAAAGTGGGATGTTTTTCATTTCTTATACAAGCTATACAGAAATGTATATGGTCAACGTAATATTCTCGTCAATATCAAAAATACCGACTTGTTACTAACGATGCGGCGGCACGGTGGCTTAGTGGTTCGCACTGTCGCCTTGCACCTCCACGTCCGGGGTTTGATTCCCGCATCGGGTCTGTGCGCATGGAATTATCATAATCTCCCTGTTTCTTCTCACAGTCCAAAGACATGCAGATTAGGTTTAGATTACATGCAGATTAGATTAGGCTAATTGACGTTCCCAAATTGCTCGTAGTGTGTCTGTGAATGTTGATCGGAGGTCCTACCACAGTCGTGAGAATATATACAGTGGACACCATTGTCATCTATGGTCCCTGGCTGGACTACAGAGGCTCTTAAATGGATGGATGAACTAACAATGCACAGCCATTATGGTTTAAGAAATGACCTCGGACAGTTGTGGCTTTGTTTGCTTGAAATGAAATGAAAATGAGGTTCACTGCACCATATATGTCGTTTAAGTAATACTACCCACTGCATTTGCAATATATATTCAGTTACGACTGACAGTAATTTATACTTTTGTATCCACACAAGGGAAAAATACTTATTAAAAAAAAAAACAATTATAATGGAAGGGCAGTTGTTTGATGATGTGAATATTTAACCCAAACTCAAAACTACAGCTGTTACACCATCATAATGAATGCCACAGCATGAGACAGACATGAGGAAAAAGTTTTAATCAAGAAGTTCTTATGTATCTCTCCATTAGTGGTGTACAGCTGAAACAGACTTGATTAAGTGGTTCTACAAATTCTACCCTCTGAAAAAGTAAAAACTGAAAAAGGCTTCAATGTGTTATAGAGATTAAAAGATTAGTTTACAATCTTTATCAGGTGAAAAGTATATGAAGTTTGGCGCTAAATTAATTGTAGCATTTCGCCTCCCATGCGGAAGGCCCAGGTTCGATTTCCAGCCACTGGGTGCAGTGCTGCTCCCAAGCCCGGATAAACTGGGAGGGTTGCGTCATGAAGGGCATCCGGGGTAAGACCTGTGACAAACTTGTATGTGCGGACCAGATGGTCTACAGTGGCGACCCCTTGGACTCGAGTTTCGATTAATTAGCTTTTGCATTCTTTGTTTAGATGTCCAAATAGGTCTTAATTGAAATTACAGATTCATCAGTTAGAGGTTTAGTCCTGATAAAATTCTGGCGTATTTCAGTAATATATTTGGCTGATCCTCATTTCGATCCCCTGAATGATTCAGCGTTTTGGTAATCACAAATATGCACAAATAAGCACAAAAGGACAAAGATCAAATTAAGGAAAAGGAAAAAGATTAAATTATCCCTTTAAATAATTCCTTTAAAAATGATTATACCTTTTAAAAGACGTATCTGTTTCTTCAGTCCTTGGACTTATATCTAACTCTCCAATCACACACACACACACACACGCACACACACACACACGCACACACACACACACACACACACACACACACACACACAAAAACAAACTTTGACAACAGTGTTAGATTGATGGTACTTAGTAACCTGGTAACCCAGTGTACGGATACATCCAATGACAAAAACTTCAAAGCACTTTTTTAAGTTGCTCTAGATAAGAGTGTCTGCCAAATGCCTAAATGTAATGTATTTAAACCTTTATTTAAAGATATCATTCTGATATTATAATAATTTGTCTTGCAATAAGAGAGAATTAACCTTCCACGGAAGTGTCATGCCGAGAAGCTGTTCCGTTGTTATGCTCATCAGGACACAGGGATATAAAATTAATTAGTTAAAATGAGGGTAGTAAGCTACACTCTGATCATATGGCAGGCTGGTGTGTGTGTGTGTGTGTGTGTGTGTGTGTTAGTGTGTCAGACTGAACAAGGCCCCATGTGTGACACTCGAGCTGGTGCGCCTGTCACTGGCAACACTGCTGAAGCATTCAGAATGAGAGGAGGATCATTTGCATTGCACCCTTCCTGTCTTTCCTTCTTTCTCATTTTGTCTTTCGCTTCTCTCTCTGCTATAGGCTGTAGCGTTCTCTTGGGCGATAGTATATGCTATATGTCTCTCTCTTTCTTGATCTGTGTGTTAGAGAGACAGATTGGTTTGTCGCCTCTGGCTTGCATCTACACCGTGAGTCACTGAAAGGAATAGATGATCCGACCTTGTAGCCTATCCCATGCTCGACCATAGCGCGCCGCGATTCTCTTGTGCACAGCTGCCATTACTGCACTGTTTTTCTTGCCGTCCTCTGCAAAGTACTTACTTATGTTTTCCACACAAAGTCTGGCCACTGCTATTTTTGGTATTTTACTGAGCTGAGTCACTTTGGACGTAACATGCCACAGCTGTGCTCCTAGTCCAGATGTCTTGATTTGGTGAGCTAATCCTCCTTTTGGATAGCTTTTGTCTTGTTTTTTTGTTACGCTGATAACTTTTCAGATATTTTACTCACAGTAACACAGCATACAAACTTTATAATAAATCCTATAAATAACATATACTATTTATGTATAGATAATACTGACATCATTGGTCATGTAAAACCAATAATAAAAACTTCAGTTAAAATACTGTTATACAAAATGACACTGGTTTATATAAATCTTAGAAAATACGCTGCCTGACCAAAAAAGTTGACATTCTAATATTTTTTGGAAGCCATTAAGTTTTAATTATGGCGCACAACGTGATGGTGAGTTCATGTGCGATTATGATTCCCGTATATGCCCATGTCATTATGGAAGAAAAAACTGTGACATTTTGGTCATTCGGTACATTCAGGTTATCAGCTGATTTTACTTTATTGCCACTTAATGCTACTGAGCCTAGACCTGTGCAACTGAAGCAACTTTAGATCACAGGGACCCTCCAAAGGGTTGTACAGTGGTCACTATGCATGATGAGTGCATCGCTCAGAGAGTTGGGGGTCCAAGACCCAGCACCGCCAAGGTGCCACTGTTGAGCCCTTGCACAAAACCCTTAACCCTATCTGCCTCAATGGTGTGGTATCCTTGCTGACCCTGCACTCTGACCCCAGCTTCCTAACTGGGATGTTTGGTGGGGGGGGGGGGGGGGGGGGGGGGGGGGGGGGGGCATTTAGCTGTGCTTTAAATATTTGAGAAATAAATTAGTCTTACCCTGACACACATATTGCCCTCGAATAGGGTCAGTCTGAATTCATCAGACTACATGACCTTTCTCCATTGCTCCAAAGTCCTATAATTATGCTTTCTAGGAAACTGAAGCCTTTCCTCTGTTAGTGAGATTAGTCTCACTAACAAGTGGTTTTCTTATTCACACACAACTGTTTACTTCTCGTCACATTCTGTGTGCTTGAAAATGCTCTTACTTTTACTATTATACATAGCTCTGATTTCTACTCTTGATTTTTTTTTTTTTTTACATTGCAACTTCACCAAGCTTTTAAGTCATCTCTGATCACAGTCATTCATAATGATTTTTTTTTTCCATCTACCTTTTTTTTAGTTTCAGTTCAGCATAATCCAACCAGGTTATAATAATGTGACCGTTATATAGTTCTTAACCCAACTGCAGTAATTTACAAGTTGTTTTTTGCTTGTTGTAGGCCAGTCATTTGACCCTCATAAAACTGTTTTTTTATAATAATAATAATAATAATAATAATAACAACAACAACAACAACAACAACAACAATGTTTTTGTACATAATCTGTTTAACCTGTTTCCACTCATGTACAAAAGTAAACCCCTATTGTAAATGTCAGTGTCTTTCCCAGATGAATAGGTGTTGTATCATACCTCTAAACATATCATGTTGCTCTGCAATGACTCATTTATCCCTGTGTGATTATGAAGAGGGAGGACACAGTCATTATTTAAGACGCAGGGTGGAAAGAGGCTTAGCAAGAGTTCAGGTTCCTAGGAGAGTAACTTTGCTTGGTTGTTATGGGTGAATGTGGAATTTCATGCAGGTTGCGAGGACTCCCTGTTGTATCTGGACTTATTGTGTGCTGCTTTCTAGGCGTGACTTTATTTTGTGTACAGTAGTTAGCACACCTGAAATCATAGAGCATAGTGCAGGCTATGTTTTGATCTCTGTGTATGCCCGAGCCTGTGTGTGGGTGTGGATGTGTGTCTGTGTATGTATTTCCCTCTCATGGCCTTGTTATGGACTTGAAGGAATGTCATCACTGTTGTAAAAGCGCATATTAATAGATAGTTTCCAGAAATAGATTAAGTCCTGTCTTAGTTTAGATCAAGCTGTCATTAGGGAAATATATTCTTTTAGATTTGTCTGTGTGTCAGGAAAACTGCCCATAAATGTTTTACATTTGTCCAGGTTCTTTTTTTTACCTACACACATTCATCAAGTTAAGGCTTCATGATCAGGTGACAGATTTCCTTATCTTTTTTATCTGTGTCTTATATGTGTGAGCCTGTACCTGCTGTATCTTGAGCACTTTCATACTGTACTAGGTAGACATGATTGATTTGTACCATGTCCAGGAATGCTACTAGGGATGGGAATCACCTTTACGATACAATATTATCACGATACCTAGGTGGCGATACGATTTAAATTCCAGTATCATGATTTTATAAATATTCAGATACGATATTACATTTTTCACCTGATTTTGTTACAACTTTAAACTTTTCAGAAAAGTTTAATAAGTAATAAATAAATATGATTTCTAAACAATCTTAGCAAATAATTCACTCCTTACACATGGGATGGAACTGTGTATATATAATAGTTTACCTGTAGGATTACAGAGAAACAGCCATGTTCTACCTCCTCTAATGCCTCAAAACTCAACAGAGAGCGCGCCATAGACAACGCTCCTTCAGTAGGGGATGAATGCCTGTGAGATGCTCACAGCATGACATAAAAGTTGATGATGATGCTGCCTAATGTTACATTCAGTGATGAACGCCTGTGACACACACACACACACACACACACACACACACACACACACACACAGTATGTCAAAGAAGTTGATGCTGCTGCTTACTGACACGTCTGTGACGGAACGCCTGTGGGGGGGAAACTACCTTTGTAAACACCCACTGGCCAAACAGAATTTTTGTTTTATATATAGATTATAGATAGATTACTGTTAGTCAAAGAAAGGGATTGTCGTGTGCATGCACATCGAGATTTTGGGGAAGATCAACAGCACTGATGATGTCACTTTTGTTTGCAGGTAGGATTGGCTTCAGTGCAGAAAGATTGTATTTTGTTTTTTTCTGATCAAAATGAACCAGACTTTCGGGTCTTGGAAACGATCCTGGGGCCGTTTCCAAGGGATCCTATCGCCAATTGAAACGCCATTAGATTCCTGTTTTTGGCTCACAGAAGTTGAACCTGAGATGCTTTTATGTTCACCACGGCTGTAAAGGGTGGATATTTGACTTAACGTAGCCGTTCTGTCAGTCCTAAGCTAAATCCTGCTTGCTGTATTTTATTTATTTTTATGTCCCAACACATTATTGTAAATGGGTGAAAAATTCAAGGAGGTAATTAGTTCCTGAAATCCGCAAACCAACCAACAACATTGCCATGGTTAGTTCCTCCTATTCTGATGTTAGATGAACATTAACCTGCAACTGCATGTGTCTGGGTATAACACATAATTGGCTGATTTGAAAATTGGCTTAAGTGGACTGAGCACCTCGGTGGTAGGGACGTAAGGATCACATACTATTTGAGTGACTTTGTCAATGGCGGTATATTCTCTTTTGAAGTAATGTTAGTAATTATGACTGTATTGTACAGATAAACCAAAACCAGATAAACCAGAAATTCTTTCCTAAATAGGGTTACCACAAAAAAAAACAAAAATCACATGATTTCTACCTTATCTTAAATCTAGTATATCTGTTAGAACATGTTTGATTCTTTAGCCTTGGCTTCAGCAGTGACGATAACCAGGAATTCTGACCAGGATAAAGTGGTTATTGAGGATGAACAAAGGATTGATTTTTCTATTTGAAAATATCTCAGACATCGTCATCTCTTTAGTGACATCACCGGGACTCATTGTTATGAACTTGTGGTGATCTCGAGTATACAGAAATGCTAAAAAACATGTAGCTACTAGGTTGGTCGACTAGTGATGACTAATGCATCATACAGTTTTAATACATCATTACTTGTTTTCAAACATTATGAACATTTTAAATGCTATACTTAATTAGCATTTTAGGAGTGCATGATTGGCATTTGATGCTGTGTGCGATAGAAATGATTATCAGAGACCAAAATCCTTTTGTTTTGGTCGGGTTTTCAGTTTTTAACGTTTGGTTTCAGAAAGGAGGTTTTATTTCAGTGCAACCATTTGTGTACAACACATTTCTGAGCAGCACAGGCTAAAGCTATAGGATGGTCCACCATATGTTTGGTCTTCAGATGACATTATTGATGCATGGACAATTATTCAGTTATCCGCTTATAAGTGCACTTAGTGCATGACACATTAGTCTGTTTTGGCAGTCAGTAGGCTTATCATAGTGTGCTTAGTGCAGGCCATTTACTCATGAAGGCCTTCAAATCTGTTTGGTCCTTGTTTGAAGCTTTTGTGCACTAATGTAGTCAATGATGAACATACGCTTTTCAGACAAGACAGGCAACCTATTAACCTCTAATTTGTGTGTGCGTGTGTGTCTGTGAGTGTGTGTGTGTGTGTGAGAGAGAGAGATTCAACACAGATTCATCAGCAAGGCTATATACACAGGAAATGAGCTTTTGTTCAGTTCAAGAGGATCAGATAGAGTGATGTAAACACAAATTGCGCATTTCGTAGATGTATATATGATGTTTCGCAGGCCCAGATCAGGCCGCCCAGTCAGAGCCGGTGATAGTGAATCATTCAAGAATGAGATCACGCATGCTGAGATGGCTGATGTCATTGAACATGTCTGAATGGACGCCGTGGGTTTGTCCTTTCTTCAGAAGAATGACTTCAAAATGCTCAACCAGTTTAATGATATACTGCACACACATGCATTACAAATGTTACTAAATAGGATTTACTTGAAATGCCTTACTTGAAATGAATAGATAATTTGTTAGATTAGTTGTTCCCAGCCCTGGTTCTTGAGGACTCCCTGTTCTGTTTTGAACATTATAGAGTTTTCCTTGGTATATCACACCCACTTGAAATTTAGAAATGGCTCTTTTAACTGATTGGTTGAATCAGATGTGCTGAGAGCTGGGGAATGTGCAGGACAGGGGGTCGGTCCTCCACGACCAGGGTGGGGAACCACTCTGTTAGGGGGCTTTCACAACGACAGTTAAATCGAACTCTAGTGCGGTTGGTGCGGTTCATTTCATATAATGCGAACACTGTCATCACACTTGACCAAAACAATTGCAACTCCCAAAAAGAGGAGCTAAACAATTTGGTGAACTCCTCCTGGTGAGAAATCACAAAACAAGATTAATGTACATACCTGATGGATCTTTCAAAATATCTTTGGTTGATGGGTATGTTGCAATTCACTAGGATTAATGATTTGTCTAAAGTGGTAAGTGCAAGCAATGTAATAAACAATCATCAGAGCGATGATGAAACCATGTAGGGTAACCTCCATCGTGAAGTTGTTTCTCCTGTGTCACGGAAACATGCAGTAGTCCACAACGTGGTACAAAGTCATGCAAAAGGGTTTATTTAAACATGGTTTAGGCCACACCCACATTGGACTTACAGTCTTTTTAACAGATCACTCAAATATACGTTGAGTTACAGATACAGTTATTTGAAGCGCATAACAGTATGTGGTATATATGTTATGTTTTTTGTGTGTTTTTGCTGGTGGGCATTACAATCACAGATAAAAGAGAGCTGTGACAAAACGCATACACAATACCATCATTGTTTATAGAAACGGAGGTACGCACACACACACGGACACACACGCACTCTCTGTACCATCTCCCGATCCCCTAAAGCTCTCTCCCACGTGATAGACTTGCCTTAGTGTCTTTCTCAGCTGTTTGTTGTTCTCTTTCTCTCTCGTCTCATTACCTTTAAAACATCAAATCAGCTGTTATTTACTTTCAAGCCTTGTTTACTAGTTAACTCGTTTACTTGGCTTGAGTCCTCGGTGCCAGAGCAATGTTTTAAAACAAACCAATTTTGGGCTGCGTTCACATTTCCAGTCTGAATTGACTCAAATTAGATTTTTTTTCCCCAGATTGGATCATTAGATCAGATCCGATACATGGTCATGCAGCTTAAATAAGAACAAGGAGATCGGAATGCATGTGACTTTTTTGCCTCATTGTTAGTCACAGAGGATTTCAAAGCAGTGCTAGCAAAAGCTGCTAAAACAGCGGCTCTCAAGTTTCAGAGGCCGTTTTAGAGGACAGACACATCCTCTAAACATTAGAGTCAGATAAATGTCTCTTGTAATTATAAATGTGAACTGTCATGACATGCAAATTTGCTCTGACTAAAAAATTTAAATTGAAGAGTGTGGCTTGTAATGTGGACGTAGCTTTAGAGTTTACTCTAGCCAGCTAGTGAATATCTGCTAATTTGACAGCATATCTGACAGGATATTTCACAAATGTCCACAAGAGTTGTATACAATTTCTTTTTCTTTTCTTTTTTTTTAATGCCAACATTGAGTTGCCTGCTTGGTTAGAGGTAGCAGTTAGCCTGGTAGCTTTAGTGCTAAGATGTTTTTATTAGCATACACTGATAGTTGACTGGAAAATAGGTCTTAGTAATTTACTAAGTATTATTTAATTATTTGATATTTTTTTCTGATCTACATATACATAAAATTTCAAACGCAGATAAGGGAAAATTGATTCAGTTATGGATCACAATTCTTTTGTGCAGCAAAAGACAGACTCCAAAATTTTTACTTTTATTATTATTATTTTTCTAATGAAAACTATTTTTACATTTATAATAAAGATGAACCAGTTGATCAGTGACCAGAATTGACTGTTTATTTGATTGGTGATTGGCTGATCAGCCTCAGATATATAAATGATTCTATTTCAAGTACAGAAGCTTCCGAGTGCCGCAACAGAAAAACATTTTTATGCTGTTACATTATCAAAAATCGCATGCATTAAGAGTGAATTAGTCTCAAACCCACACATTATACACGCTTACACAAATCTCAAAGCACTGTGAGAGTCAGAAATTGGGTTAGAAGCCCCACATGCCCACGTTAGAAGTGTTCACAGCTGCTCAACCCAAACACTCACTGTCAAGTTGAGTTTTGAGCCTTTGGAGGCATTGAGGTGAAAAAATTTTGCTGTTTCTTTATAATCCTACAGGTGGTGCTTTAAACTCACTCAGTCACTCATCGTCTATACCGCTTTATCCTGTATTCAGGGTCGCGGGGAGCCTGGAGCCTAACCCAGGAGACTTTGGGGCACAGGGCGGGGTACACCCTGTACAGATTGCCAATCTATCGCAGGGCACACACATACACCTATTCACACTCATTCACACACTACGGGCAATTTGTGAACGGCAATTAGCCTAATCTGCATGTCTTTGGGTTGTGGGAGGAAACCGGAGTACCTGGAGGATACCCACCAAGAGAACATGCAAACTCCGTACACACAGAGACGGGAATCGAACCTGGCCGGGAACCCTGGAGGTGCAAGGCGACAGTGCTAACCACTACACCACCGTGCCACCATGGTGCTCTAAACTATTTACACATTTTCTTTATGTGTGGTTGAAGAGAATTATTTGCTAAGTTTGTTTAGAAATAATAATTATGACGGACAGAGATATGTGCTGCAGAGTTAAATGTTAAACTCTTGCATGTGAAGTTATTTTGTATTGTTTAAATGCTGCAAATTTTTTAAAGGTTTAAAACTGTAGCAAAATTGGGATGTTTATAAAACCGTGATACTCAGAATGACAATGTTAATGGGATCAGCACCAAGGTATCATGATAATATCGACTTGGAACGTGACTGGTGAGTCCCATCCCGAATTTCACCATAATTATATTACAGTTTTCATCTGTTCTTAATGTATTTTGTCAGCTAATATACTGTATGTTGTCTGTTTGGTGTCTAATGCTTGCTTCTTAAGCATTATAACAACAAGTTATATAATAAATAATGGAAGTAAATTTTACGAAGCAAATCTTTTGAAGAAAGACCTTGTGGTAAACAACCACATCTAGCTCTTTAGCGATGTTAAACAGACTCACTGATGTGCTTTGATGTGACTTACTGTCTTCTCTAAACATGATCTAAAGTCGGGTATCAGGCAACCATTAAAAGAAGAGATTATTCAGCTTAGCAACGTCATTTGCAGCAGATATATAAATATTCAGGAGCGTATGTGTGTGAGATTTATATTACCTGTTAGCAACATTAGCAGTGTAGCTCAAATACAAAACTGAAGTAAAAGATGACAAACTTTTGATTTTTAATTTTATTGAAAAATTTCAGTAAGAAGAAATGAAAGTTGATGACTTCCCTTTGGAATTTTGTAGCTGTGTGTGTGTCGTCCTTTGTGAGCTTTTTGCGGTGCTGAGTCATTGGATGACATAACTGTCTTTGGATGACATACAAAAGCATACAGCTTTCTTGTGGATTGACCTTAACCGTCCAAAGCGCTCTGTTATGATGATTTTATTTATACCTTTTCTTTTCTTTTTTCTTTTTTTTTTTTTTAACAATATAGCGGACTGTTCAAAATACAGTCTAAACAGGTATCAGTCCAGGAAACATAATGTAAATCCAGGCTTGTTAGTTTAAGAACTGACATGTCCTTTAATGTCCTTTATGTAAGTGAAATGTGACGTTCTCTCTGTAATCTTACCTTGTTATTTATCATAACCTCATGGGTAATCTCAACCTATAGCCCTTGTGCAGGCTTGATGCTGTGAAGGCTGTATGTATGTATGTATGTGTGTGTGTGTGTGTGTGTGTGTTTTGAGTGCAAGCAGATCAGATTCATGCGCTTGTTAATGGCTCTCTTGACCGGGATACGATGGCTTGATGAATGCAGGCCTTGTTTTAAGTGTGATTTCTCTGTTCTTAGAATTTCTTTCTTTTTCTTTTTTTTTAACAATAACGTATGTTTATGCTTATTGCGACCCTCAGGTGTTACATATCTGTTTTACGGTTGTTTCTTTCTGGATGCTTCGTTCTTGTATTAGAATGTCCATTTAGCATTTCCGCAGGGCAGGTACTGTGTGAGCACAAGGTTAAATTTAAACCTCACATATTAATAACGATTTCTCAAGGAAGTGTAAAGACTGAATGATTGAAGCGACACCTTCCTTTGGTCAAAGCACATTTGCTAATCCAGTGCCTCATACATAATGCAGCACTCTGCAGCTGTGTGTGTGCGCGCATGTGTGTGTGTGTGTGTGTGCGCGCGCATGAGTGTGTGTGTGTGTGTGTACGCGCGCATGAGTGTGTGTGTGTGTGTGCGCGCGCATGAGTGTGTGTGTGTGTGCGCGCATGAGTGTGTGTGTGTGTGCGCGCCTGAGTGTGTGTGTGTGTGTGTTTCTATTCTAAGTGGAAGAAAAAAAAAGATCAAGATCTCTTTAAGCTGCAGCACAGTACATTTTGCATGTTAAGTCACACCTGTACAAATACAATATGATATATATATATATATATATATATATATATACACACAGTATATATGTATGTGTATGTA
>JAOVVA010000028.1:9836600-9851606 GCA_028565275.1 Leiocassis micropogon | reverse complement strand
TAATCCCTCATGACATTTTGTAAACTGTATTTATGAGAAAGGACTGCACTGATGCAGATATAACAATTTATCGAAAACACACACCTTGTCTTAATCCTCCCTCTGCGATGGTGAATTAAAGACGGCGCTGAAAGACGGGGAGGAGCCGAAGGAGCCGAAGTCTGCCGACACTTTCATATCAAATTTAAAGGGGATGATGGGCGACCAGCAATTTATGTGAAGTTTATAAAGAATTTTTAGGGGGGCTGAGTACAAATGTTAGGGTGGCTAAAGCCCCCCTAAAAATGGCCTAGCGACGCCCATGGTATATTATAACTTCCTGTTCATTCTTTCACACGCTTGTGCAACTCTGTATGCAAATCTTATTCAAATGTGCATTAACACAAAACCATTTGCAGAGGACAGATATACAGTATAGTCTTCATGCAAAACTAGAGAGACAGAAACATTTATCATTCCTGATTCCCAAATCTTTCTAAAAAGTCCCATATCTTTTGCAAAATTTGGTCAGCTCTTCCCTCTCATATAACATTTACCAAATAGGGGAGGGGACGTGGGTCTATTAAGATATACAAAACCAGCCAACTGTCTTCTTTTAAACTGCTTATCATGCTGCACCACAGAGAGGAAAGTGCTGTTCTCCCTGTCCGGCGAGCCGTAATCAGACCACCTGCTTCACATCCCAAACACTGTTCTCCCAGGAACTCCTTTAATGGCCCAAACATGTGGAAACAGCTTGGAGCGAGGTCAGGACTGTATGGGGGATGTGGCAATAACTCCCAGCTGAGTTCATGTAACGTACAAGTGGTGTCGGTGAATGAATGTGTGTACAGTTCCCACAGACAGATAAGTTTCCTTCACAAGTTATCTGTTGATTTTCAAAGATCAGTCGTTCCACTCGCTGAATGTTCACTGGAACAACTGCAGTGGGCTCAAGAGACACCTCGGTCCGGGATCGTCACCTGGCCAGGACGCACAGCCTTTCTTTAAAACATTTGCACCATTCAAATGTTTTACTGGAGCTAAGAGTCGCATCGCCATATTGTGCTTGAAGTCTTCTGGTTTATTCCTTTATTCACCGGAATTTTAATTACAAGTTTGACCTGAACACCCCTCGTACATACATGACATTACAGATGTCCATGATTGGCTAGTTGTGCAAGACTAGGCCAGATAGCCTAGGCAAGAAAAAGATACTTTTCTTTTTTGTTTAGTAAAATATTATTACGGTTGAGATGTAAATGTAGATTATATTCTGAAAAATCCAGTTCTGGTCCAAACCCTGTTTAGTGCAGAACCTGGTAGTTTAATAAAACCAGGCCTAAAAGGTCACCGCAATTAAATAAACATTCCCTAAAACAAACACTAGAAAAATACTAATGTCAATTTCCTCTTACGCTAACCACATAAACTTATGCACCATGCACACACCTGCTTCAGCAATATCAGATAACATTAAAAGTTAAACGTTTTGTGCCAAGGCTGAACGTGTATGTGTGTGTGTGTGTGTGTGTGTGTTTTTTTTTTTTGTTTGTTTTTTTTTTTTTAGGCTCCTGGAGGCCGATTCCAAGTCCATGCGCTCTATGAGCGGCTCTCGTAGGAACAGCGGCTCCTCGCTGGTGTCCAGCTCGTCTGCCTCGTCCAACCTCTCACACCTGGAGGAGGACACCTGGATCCTGTGGGGACGCATCGTTAACGAGTGGGACGAATGGAGACGCAAGAAAGACAAATTGCTTAAGGTGAGAAAACAGGGAGGGGGGACGTGTCTTGGGTAAGTTTCAGTGGATTTATAGCCGCCAGTTGAAAAGACGTGAATGATTTCTACGGAATAGCTGAATATACACACTTATGAATTTGTGTAAGAAAGACAATGTGTCAAGAAGACAATGATGAATTGAATCCAAAATTTAATTTACTACCGTTTACAATGCCACTCTTGCTTCTCCAGGTAATTTCACTTTGGTTACAGAATGATTTACAGTAAATAAAGTATTACTGAATAAACATATTTAAGATATTCAGGCCGACACCTGAAGTTAATAAAACCTACTGGGTCCATTTCACTTCCAGGAACTGATCAGGAAGGGGATCCCGCATCACTTCCGGGCGATCGTGTGGCAGCTGCTGGGCAACGCCACGGACATGCCGGTGAAGAACCAATACTCAGAGCTGCTGAAGATGTCGTCACCCTGCGAGAAGCTCATCCGCAGAGACATCGCCCGTACCTACCCTGAGCACGAGTTCTTCAAGGGCCAGGACAGTCTGGGCCAGGAAGTCCTCTTCAACGTCATGAAGGTGATGGGATGAGAGGGTTAGAATAAAATAAGAATGATGTTTATTGTATTGTATTGCACTCTGTTGTAAAATCTGTTTGTGTGTGTGTGTGTGTGTGTGTGTGTGTGTGTATCTCGCAGGCATACTCCCTAGTGGATCGTGAAGTAGGATACTGTCAGGGCAGTGCCTTCATCGTCGGGCTGCTACTCATGCAGGTAAATTAAAATCCAGTCGCAACACTTTGTGGATGATACCTGATAAAATCACACTACACTACAATGCCCGTGTGTGTGTGTGTGTGTGTGTGTGTGTATGTGTTTGTGTAGATGCCAGAGGAGGAGGCATTCTGCGTGTTTGTGCGTCTGATGCAGGAGTACAGACTCCGAGAGCTCTTTAAACCGAGCATGGCAGAGCTGGGTCTCTGCATATACCAGTTTGAATATCTGCTGCAGGTAAGAGACTCTTGCATATGATAAGATAATTAAATATAAACACGAAACGGTTCTTAGTGAATGAGTAAGGTGGGAAGGAAAGAAGGAAGGAAGGAAAATCAAGAACGAGAGATAAATTGGTCATCTGAGAAGTGGAATGTGAGAAGAGCAGACCATGAGGGAGCAATGGAGAATGGGAATAAAAAAGACAAACAGAAGAAGAAAAGTATGAATGTGTTTGCAGCTCATACAGGTCAAAATGCAGTGTAAGATAATATGAAACTGGTAATACCCTGGATTGTGTATTGCGGCATGGCGGCTTAGTGGTTAGCACTGTCACCTTGCACCTCAATGGGCCGGGTTCGATTCCCGCCTCGGGGTCTATCTGCGTGGAGTTTACATGTTCTCCTCCGTGCTTGGTGGGTTTCCTCCGGGGTACTCCGGTTTCCTCCCACAGTCCAAAGACATCCCGATTAGGTTAATTGGCATTCCCAAATTGCCCTCAGTGTGTAAATGCGCGTGTGAAGTGTTGACCGGAGGCCGAATCACTGTCATAAAATAAAAATAAATACAATGGTACACCCCATTGGTGTCCACAGTCCATAGCTGGTCTACAGAGGTTCCTAAGTCGATGGATGGATGGAAGTCTCACATTACCAAAACCCAGTTCACTGCTTATGGAAACTCTAATGCAGTTTACTGAACGTATTGAATGAGAATACAGTATAGTATATATGCTCGTATATAAGCTGTTTACTTACACACAGCGCTGTACCAAAATTAGCCCTTAAAGTTATTACAGTATATCTATTTGTATGACTTTAATATCTACAAGATAACAAGGCTTACTGACAATAAAACAATAAAGGAATAAATTATTTATGTAATAAATACATTTCTGGCTTTATCAGACTGTCATTTGAACATTTCCACAGTGCACAGCCATGTTTTTATGTGAGTTAAGCATCACTTCCTAGATGGTCATGGTTGGTTGGGTCACAATACATAACAAAATTCTACGTCGGTACTTTGTGATCTTGTGCATACCTATCTGTTGACGTGACTACATGTAACTCAGACTGAAAGTGATCCGTAAATATTACCAGGTCTGACGTAATACCATTCATTATTTCCCTTTTTATGGGAAAGTGACCAGGGTGCTCATTCAGACATGATGGAGAACAGGCCTGAAAAGGGGCTGAAAAGTTTTTAAATGATTTAAAATGTTTTTTTTTCTAATGCTGTTCAGCCACTAGGTGGCAGCAGATATTCAATTCAACTGAACATTGGGTTCCTTATATAAATTTTTCTTGCCATTTGTCGTTTTTTTTTTTTTTTTTTTTCCCTTATCTCACCTTTGTCTCTTTTTTATTTTTGAACACAGGAGCAGCTGCCGGAGTTGAACGTTCATTTCCGCTCGCAGAGTTTCCACACCTCCATGTACGCTTCATCGTGGTTCCTCACACTCTTCCTCACCTTCCTGCCTCTGCCCATCGCCACACGTATTTTCGATATCTTCATGTATGAGGTATGGGTTCACTCTGCGTACGTGTGGTAAAAGAATGTGTGTGAAGGGTTAAGTCTGTGTCTGTGCGGTAATGGAGAGAGTGTGTGTGAGTGAGCTGGAACCTGTTGCACAAATACAGCTGTAAAGGTGTGTGTGTGTGTGGTTTGCTTTTGCCCGAGAGTTTGAGTAAATGTGAGTGAAGTGTGATTAAATTAATATTTATATGTGTCTTTACATGTTCGCCCTTTAAATCACACGTTTTTTGTTTTTTTCTCAGGGTCTAGAGATTATATTCCGAGTAGGAATGGCCATTTTACAGTACAACCAAACCGACCTCATACAGCTGGACATGGAGGGCATGTCACAGGTTAGAGAACAACATTGCTTCTTGTATCTCTCTCTCTTTGGCACACACTGTCTGTTTTCACCTAAGGTGCTGCAAGAATTTGCACATTTAAAAACACATTACATCGTGTCTCAGCAGCATCGTTATTGATGTTCTATACTATGAACTGTGAAAGCTGCACGGACTTGTATTATTGTATTTTTTTTTTAAAGCGATAGCTTTGGCTCTACAATCACTTATGACCACATCATCAATAGGTCAAGGTTCAACAATCAACAGTGCTCATGCTACACTGAGATGCTTATTGAGGAGCAAAGGCCTAACAACAAAACTGCTATCTAAGGGCGTTGTGATCTCGTATGACGATGCACATCTGCACACTTCTGCCCACACTGTTGACACACTTTTTTAAGGCGTTAACGCATCCTCCCTATAGCCCTGATCTCACCCCATCTGACTTTCACCTGTTAAGTCCCCTGAAAGCTGATCCCTATCAGGATGAAGATTCACTTCTGATGAAGAATTGAAGGCAGCAGTGCTTTCATGGCTCGCCTAAAACATTTGTTTAACAAGGGAATACGAATGTTGTTGACGGATGGGAAAAGTGTATTGAAAAGCATGGGGTTTATGTCGAAAAATTATGTATTTGTCATTTTCTTAAAAGACTCACCCTCGTATGTATAGCAATGATTTGGCTGCAGTATGTGCATGGAGTTTCCATGTTCTCCACACGCTTAGTGGGTTACACCCCCCCGTGTGTGAATGAGTGTGTGTGTGTGTGTGTGTGTGTGTGTGTGTGTGTGTGTGCACCATCCGATGGATTGGCACCTCATCCAGGGTGTACCCCGCCTCGTGCATAAGTCTCCTGGGATAGGCTCCAGGCCCCCGATATAAAGGGGTATAGACTATGAGTGACTGAGTGAATAATTCCCAAAAAAAACCCAAAAAACACAACGTTTAAATGTGTAAATAGTATAATAATGAAAGTATAAAAGTGCATTCCTATTAGAAAGTCACATCACTTATTTTACCATCTAAGTGGGACTTGAATTTTGAACTTGAAATTGCTTAGTTTTAAAGGTTTAAACGAGCGTAAACAAACTGTTTACAGTTTACAGGTGTCGCCGGGCCCGACATTCGTCTCTGCTCTGGAGAATCTTGTGTCAAGTTCTCGTCTGAAACGCAACTGTTAAGATTACACCGACTCGCAAGCACTGACTCCCAGCAACACTCTTGACTAAACACACTCTAAGACATACTGTCAGGGTGCTTTCTTTCGAGAAGCTCATGCTGTGTGTGCGTGCCATATGCATATATGTGTGTGTGAGTGTGAACGCGCTGTGGTAAGCCATTTCACTTCGACACAGTGTTCAGAGCAACGTTGTATTGCCACACATCGAACGATGGAGTTTGTTTTTTTCCCAGACATAAATTCTAATATTTCACTGTGCAACGTCAAATCTGGGAACAAAAGTAAACATTGCGGCGAAAAGACGCGTTCCGAGTCGACATGTTTTTTTTTGTTTTTTTTTCATGATCGCTGTAATCAATAATGTTGAGGCATCTGTGCAGCCCTAAGGCTTTTACACAACGGATCCACGAATGAGGAATTAGTATCAGTTAACGGACATTATGGATACATTAGGGCCAGATGTTTTGTTTATTGCTGTAGTTGAGATGTGAAGAAGTGTCAGTCTACACTGCTCTGAAGCTCACTGTCATTTAAAAAAAAAAAGGAAGTTGGAGTCTTTTGTGTGCGTGTGTGTGTGCACACATTATTTTAGGGGTGGTTTTATATTTATTATATTTAATCCATATTATCCAATATTAACCAATATAACCCAATATTATACTGTTAAAAATTTTATATTCTCTCAGATTTTACTAAAGAAAAAACATTTGATGATGCCTGCAAATGCAAGCTTTCAGCTTTAATCTAAAGCTGTTTACATCCAAATCAGTTGAACGCTGTAGGAATCACAGCACGTTTAAAATGAAGTTCCTCCCTATTGAACCCTTAAAACCCAAGCGGCACAGATCTGAGCCGGCAACACAGCATAAGTCAATGACGATTAAAAAAAAAAAGTATGTGCTTCACACTGTGCATTTGGGTCGTCAGATATGAATGTGTAAGATAAAACATTATCATTACTTTTATCATGTGCAAATTTAACCACTACCAGAATATGAGTAGTAATCTCCATGTCAAAATCACAAAAATGCAGAATCCTTAAAAGGAGCAATTTTTCCCCTTATTTTGATCATAGAAACAACCGAAAACCATTAAAACATGTGATCTGTTTCTTTGCCATTGTGACCCATTTTTTTTTTCCTTTAGCTCAGTCAGGTTTGTTTAGTTGGTTAAAATGCCTAGGTTGTGTAAAAAAAAAAAAAAAAAAAAAAAGAGTACGTTGCTTTACATTGCACAATCCTGAACCCTATATATGTTTATAAAAAATAAAAAAAAACAGCAAAGCAAAAAATAGCTGTAAAAAATTTTAAGGGCAACAGTTAACCTTGGCACCAACTGTCAAAATAGCGACTGCAAACATTAATCACTTATTTGACAAATCACATCTTCACATTGTACATCTGGTAAGATTCCATATTTCCATGGGGACATTCAAATTGAAGTAAAAATCTAAAGTAAATCGCAGTATCATTTATATGTATGCATGTATGTTGCTTTGTCAAGATCAAGTTTTACGTTCAGGTTCTCGCCCTCCGAATGCCCACAGACATGTGTATGTGTGTCACAAGCTCCTATATACACAGTGGAACCTTGGATCACGAGCATAATTTGTTCTGGAAGCGGGCTCGTGTTCCAAAACACTCATAAACCAAATCGAATTTTCACATAAGAAATAATGGAAACTCAAATTATTTATTCCCCAGCCCCCCCCCAAAAAATACATAAAAATAATTAACACAAAATATAAAGTACACACACAAGCATACAGACACAATATAAAAGATGTTTTACGCACACACACATGGTCACAGTGTTGTAGTAAACAGTACACGTGTGCACGGATGTTGATTATATCAGTAAGAGACTGATATAGTATAGTATAGTGACGCACTAAGACCCAGCAGGGGAAACGATTACCCACAATTTCGCAGCGCAAAAGAGAGAAAAACCGTTGGCTCAGTTGTGATCACATGACGCTCGGCATCAAAACAAGAAGTGCATGCGCGATACATGATACTCGGTACTCGTAAACCAAGACTTGTTCGTTTTTCAAGTCAGAATTTATTAAAAATCTTTGCTCGTCTTGCGGAACACTTGCAAAAACGCATTACTCGCAATCCGAGGTTTCACTGTATATATATATATATCGCACTCTCACTCTTTTTTTCTGATGATGGGAGTCACCTACACACACTTGACACAAAGTGACGCAAATAAATAAACATTTATTGGATGTAATCTGGAATTTCCATCAGGTGGTACGGTGGCGAAGTGGTTCGCACTTGTGGCCTGGCACCTCCAGGCTCAAATGTTCAATTCTCACCTCGTGGATGTGTGTGTGTAGAGTTTGCATGTTCTCCCTGTGCTTGGTGGGTTTCCTCCAGGTACTTCTTTTTCCTCCCACAGTCCCAAGATATGCAGATTAGGCTAATTGGCGTTCCCAAACTGCCAGTTGTATGTGTGTATGTGTGTATGTGTGTATGTGTGTATGTGTGTGTATGTGTGTGTATGTGTGTGTATGTGTGTGTATGTGTGTGTATGTGTGTGTATGTGTGTGTGTGTGTGTGCCCTGTGATGGATTGGCACCTTGTCTATGGTGTACCCTGCCTCATGCATAAGTCACATGAGTTTTCAGGCCGCCGCAACCCTATACAGGATAAGCGGTATAGAAGAAAAATAAATGAATGTCCAATAAAGTTCCTACCAACCAAACCCATACTTTAGGAAAGAACCTGATATGAATTGATCCCTACAAAGGGGCCAATAATTTCCATTAACATTTCACATCTGATCCTTTTTAGGCTCCAAGCACTAGAGGGCTTAAGCACACCCTCTTGTTTTAATTTATTTTTTTAATAATTTTTTTTTTTACTCCATGTTACCTCTATGCATTGCTCCTAACCCCGAACCCCCTCCTGTTTCTGTCAGAAGGAAGCTTATACCATAGAATTCTCTACCATCCCCTTTGCTTCCTCTGTTTCTGACCCAACTGCCACCACGTCTTAGGCACTGTAAAGCGATTTCTGTTATCTCTTTTCGATTTTACACCAACTATGAAAGCTCAGCTGCCAAGATGGAGATTAAATACAAAATTATATGTATATATTTTTTTTAAAAACCACCACAGTGTGTTCTGGAGCTCTGGTGTCATGTGCAGGATATCTATGAAGCATATGACGCATCTTTAGTTACTAACTTAACTTAACTTAACACTATTGACAGTTAGTATGTGTTTTAACATAAGTGAAAACAGGAATTAACTTGTTTTGAGGACGTTCCTCAACATTTAAATATGGAACGATACACAGATAAAGAAATATATATATGTGACAAACTGTAATTGTCACCAAAGAAGAAGTGGTAAGAGTAATAAATCGACTGGGGACTAGATATACCCCAGAGTGGTAATAGTAGTGCTGCTTCATGTTGGGCCACATCAAATCAACCCATCCTGTAACAGAATGTCCCCAGGAGTTCCTTAAAAAAAAATTAATTACTTAACTTTTTATTTATTTATTAATTTTTAAAAATGTATTCATCTAATTTCATTACATAGTAAATGTACATATATTTCAGTTTATGAGTGCAGTACAGTTGTGGACAAAAAGTATTGAGACAAAAGTGAAATTCAGTGCTTGAATCTCACTTATCGTCTAAACCACTTTATACATGTGTGGGGCCTGTCGCCTAAATGCAGGATAAAGAACCCGGACCTGAACCCTGGAGGTGTGAGGCGACGGTGCTAACCACTACGTCACCGTGTCACCTTCGATAGTATGATAATAAGACTAATTTTTTTATTTGACACAATGAAATTGCTATACAGCAATTAGTATTTAGTATAAAGACTTTTAGTGTTGAAAACCTGCTGGATCCACATGGGCATAGAGTTATAAAGGCGTCTGCAGTACTCTGGAGTCACTTGCTCAATCCATGCCTGCTTGCCGAAGATCATGTACAGAAAATGGTTCCTTGACTGCTGCTGCATTCTTCACCAATGTCCAATGGCATGATCCAGGCCATGGTGCCAGAAGCTCAGTGTCCATCGTCACATAGCCGGTTTTTCACTAGGTTTTCCACCTGATTTTTGAGAACCAGTGTTGGGGGACGTTAATTTTTTAAATAACTAATTACATTACAAAATTACTGTCATCAGTAAGTAGTAATCAGTTACATTACAGCGTTACTTTCTGATCAAAGTAACTAGTTCGAGTACTTTTCCATTGCAGAAAATGAAAACTCCTTTGTGATTCCTCATGTATGTTGTTTTTTGTTAAGACCTTTATAATTATTCTACCATCATCACTCAGCGAAGTTTGGCCCATAATCTGTTAACTACTAATACCCCTATCTCACCTACGCGGTTTCGTGCGGTGGCCGTAAGTACGGTTCATCATGTTTCAGCGCGAGTTTTGGCGCTGTGATTAAGTTTCCATCTTTCCGCGCGCCCGTCCTCGCGGAAGCTCACGGACTTTGCAGAACTTTGCGGAACGTCGGGTGGTCACTCGCGGCGGCTCACGGTGCCTAACACCACTTCTCACTGTGAGTCAAACCGCATAGGTGAGATAGGGGTATAACAACAGGAATAACAGAGGGGGGCAGGTTATCGGGGGTGGGGCTTGTAGGATGACTTTCACACACAGAATGACGGCTGTCTGGCTCACGGATTACATAAATTGTCTGAATAACGGATTATATTTTTAAAAATATAACTAAATAACTGAGTACTTAAATGGCTGACTTAACGCGTTAGATTACTCGTTACATCAAAAAAGTAGACGAAGTACTCTAACCCTTTAATTTGTAATGCGTTACACCCAACACTGGTGAGAACTATAATACTGTACATGTTAGTCACATGTTTCATGTTTATAAGCTATCTGTGCATTTATTACACTAATGGACCTTTATAATGCATTATTACAGTTGTTGGTTATTAGGGTTTGATTTAACTGTACTCACTACCATATATATATTTTTTTTTTTGTGTCTCTCGCAGCACTTTCAGAAAGTGATCCCTCACCAGTTTGACAGCTGCCCTGATAAACTCATCCTGCGAGCCTATCAAATTAAGTATAACCCAAAGAAGATGAAAAAGTGAGTCTGAGGACGTGAAGGAGGAAGAGATTCAATAACAGGATGATAGAATTAAACAAGCAATACAATACAGCTAAATCTAACCTCATATAAATCGTTATTCTTTGATAATGACAATTAAAGTGAGCGGTGTTGAATTATAGGGTATTTTTCTCATTAATGATAGGGAAACTAAACTAAATAATTGCTGTATATTGCCTTTATACATTTTGCCTTTATATCACAGCTGTGTGGTTTGAATAATGAAGTATTTGTTGATTCCAGATTGGAAAAGGAGTATACCACTATCAAAAACAAAGAGATGGAGGAGCAGATTGAAATTAAGGTGTGCAGATGTTATGAGAAATGGTAAAACACTAGAAAATATGAAACTTAATAGCTTAATTAATTAATTACATTTTTTTTTTGTTATCCAAATAGCGACTACGCACAGAGAACCGCCTGTTAAAGCAGAGGATTGAGACACTGGAGAAGGTGAGAGTTTCTTTTAATAACCTCTATAAGCTCCATAAGTATGTAGACTGGAACAGCTTGTGTTTGTGAGGGTGTGTTGTAAATGTGTGCATTGTGTAGACAGAAATGTAATATAATGTCAGTGAGAACAGAACAGAGATAGCAAGGGTTTGTTTTTAAAATAAAAAAAAAACTTAATTGTTTCTATCTTGTGTCTCTTGTAATTTCTATTCCTTTTTTTTTATACTGTATATTTTTTTCATCTTTCTTGTTATTGGTATCTTGGTGTCTATCTGTCTATCATATCCCTGATTTCTACTCACCCTCAAAACCTACTTGACTTCCTTCCGGTCGGTCTCTGATCAACTATGTTCCTGTCTCTCTGCCTTCTTTACCTTCATTTCTCTTCCACTTTGCTCTTGTGGTGTTGTAGGAGAGTGCCGCACTGGCAGACAGGTTGATCCAGGTAAAGTACTGTCATTGTTAAATTAGCAACTAACTAACATCCCCATTTTATTCCTTCATAATTTATTTTCTCTCCATGCATTACATCTCAGGGATTGTGTATAACCTGCTTGTGGGTATTCAGTTATACTTAGGGCTGTTAATATTAACGCGTTAATGCATGTAATTAATCTAGAAATTTTAATGCCTTAATATTTTTTTTACGCAAATTAATCATATGACCAAGTTTGACCCTAATGGTTTCCCAAAATGACTGAAGTTTCATTCTAAAAAGCTTCTAGATGGATGATTGGATAAAACCAATGTTGTGCGCTTGAGCTACTTTCAAGGGGAACTATTTTTACAAGAATACGTTAAATGTAGATTGTGGGAGTGATGGCTCAGCCGGATAAAGCTCTAAGCTGTTGTTTTTTGGATCTGAGGATGTGGGTTCGAACTCCCATGATTGCATGGTTGCTTTAAAGAAAGAAAGAAGACAGAAAGAAAAATATTCAACACAATAAACAGGAATGCCCTTATATCATGTAATATATTGTTCTGACATAAGTTTTTGTTTAGTAAAACCTAATTTATTAACGTATTATCATTAGTAATATTATTTATTACCAAGATTTTTAACAGCCCACCAGTTTTTAAACGGTAATTCGCTCTTCACGCAAAGTAAATTTTAGTAGACATTCCCAGGCACAGTTTGCGTGATGAGCTACAGACATGGTAATTTCCGACACCCTGCCACCTCAAGTTGTGTTTTTTTTTGCACCGCACCTCCTGATGTACATCTAGCTTTCAGTCTGTTTCCTGTCTCCCCCTTTCACCCTTCCCCCTTTGACACCAACCCTCCCCAGAAAAGGCCTTCTGCATGAGAGAATGTCTGATTTGTTTATCGATATGTTGTGTTTCTTACGCTCATTGGCGCATGTAGTGTACATGGCTGGAGCGATGACAGAAATATCTCTCGTGAAGGTTACACTAACATTTTAAGCACGCACTTTCTGCAGGCTTGCATGTTGAATACGGAAGTGCAGGGATGCATCAAGTTTTAATTTTAGGTCCACTAATGTTATTTTTTTATGAAATTAAGTTAATGTTAAATTTGAGTTAAAAGACTACTCTTGAACGTGACCATCAAGTTATCATCCCTATAAGACCCCATATAAGACCTATATCCCTATAAATCCCTTCCTAAAGAATTCTGTTTTGCTGATATTTCAGGGTCAGGTGACGAGAGCACAGGAAGCGGAGGAGAATTACGTGATCAAACGTGAATTAGCAGTGGTGCGGCAACAGTGCACAACAGCCAGCGAAAGCCTGGAGAGAGCACAGGACACCATACGGGAATTGCAGCAACACACGGTAAGATTTATCCAAGGTTTGTGTTTTTTGCCTGTATGTCATCTTTTCAATTATGAAATATTTGCAGTTCAGAGTTTTTTTTTTTTAGCATTAATCATTAAAGACGTTTAAGTTTTTAAGAGTCCATATTCAGCCAAGTTATATGTGGGAATAGCACGCATGTATTATTATTATTATTATTATTATTATTATTATTATTGTTATTATTATTATAATAACAATAATACAATCAGAATAATGTGGAAAACTTATCATTTCAATTAATAGTTTAATTCAAAAAGTGAAACCTATATTTTCTTGTTTAATTACATGTCGAGTGAAATATTTCAAGCCTTTTTTGTTGTTTTATTTTCAATTATTATGGCTTACAGCTCAGGAAAATCAAAAATCCATTATTTCAAAATACAGTATTTCAAGGACTTTACTTAAGGAGTGAGAGCTCTGCCGTTGCCGGTTCCCATGTGCCGGATGAGAAAGGAGAAGGGTTGGGCGTAAGGCTAGCAACCCGCCCCGGGAAAAAAACAATCGCTACGGAAACAGCGAAAGTCCTCTACAATTGGAGAACTCTCGTTGCCCTATGCACCGATCGGTGCTGGTGGCCTTACATACATACATACTTAAGGAGTGAAGTGAGGCTAGAGTCGGTGCATCAAAAGCCACCACACATAGACGTCTTCAGGAAATGAGCTGCAACTGTTGCGTTCCTAGCAACTCCTGAACCAGAGAAATCGGGGAAAAAAGGACTTGACCATTGCTCAGTGACCCAAAGTTCTCTTTTCAGATTAAATTAACATGTGGTCTTTTCAGATGAAAGTTAAAAAAAAATGCATTTATTTTGGAAAATTAGATCCCAGCATCTGGAAAAAAGAGAGGAGAGCCACACAATCCAAGTTGCCATGTCTCCTACTGGTGTTGGTCCACTGTGTTTTGTCAAGTTACTGTAAAAGTCAACACAGCCGTCTACAAGAAGACTTTGGAGCATCTAATTTTTCTGACTTTATAGAGATGACAATTTCCTTTTCCAGCAGGACTTAGCACCTATCATGTTGTTTTCTGACCATGATATTCCTGGTCGATTGGCTATCCAACTAATTTGACCTCAACCCCATAGAGAATCTACGAAATATTCTCGAGAGGAAGCACCTGACCCAACCATACAGATGAGTTGAAGGCCGCTCTTAAAACAACCTGGTCTTCGGTAGCGGCCTTAGCAGTGCAACAGACTGCTCGCCTCCATGCCATGCCGCATTGTTTCTTAATGCATGCTAAAAGGAGCCTCGACCAAGGATTGAGTGCATCAATGAACCCAATTTTACAGAATATGTCTGTGAAGATCCTCAGTCAACCAGGGGAGGTTATCTGGGAGTTGAGTTATGTCAACTGGTTAGGTAGAAATGTTTTACTACTCATCCAAGTAGCTTTTTTAGTCAAAGGAAAGTTGGTATGTTCCCCATATTTGTATCCTCCATGGTTAAAAGGGTCCTCCGTTAAGAGTCGTCACACCGCAGGTATGAATTTCCTGGTGGAACTTTGAAGAGGTCTTGATTTTTTTCGGGTCTGAATTAACGGTATACCTTCACCTGAAGGACAAACAGGATGAGAATGTACAAATTTTGGACAGAGAGTATACATGGTTTAATAGAGGGGTAAATGAAGCTATCTATGTGCAAGTGGAAAATCATTTTCTCAATAGAGTTGGAGGTCTTAGGCACAACCTGTCTCCTGTTTTTCATGCTGCCTTTTTATTCATTCCCAAAAAAGAAAAGGCTTGATATATTTCACTTTATATGTAATTAACCAAGAATATACTGTATTCACGTTTCTTTTTAATTAAATTACAAAAAGAACAAACTTGTGTACAATATTCAAATTTATTGAAATGCAGTGT
>JAOVVA010000028.1:9802020-9821564 GCA_028565275.1 Leiocassis micropogon | reverse complement strand
AAAATTACTGTATATTCTACTCATAAAAAACACAAGGTACACATAAAGTATGGTGCATAAGTATTAAGCCCAACCTAATTTCTTCATATTTTGCATTTTAAATGTAGTCTTGAGAAATAGTTGCTGAAGGACTTTTTGCGCTCTCATTTTTGCCAAGTTTTGCCAGTATTTCTTTTTTTTTTTGTGGTTTGTTAAGCCACACAGTGACCTATGAATAATTCAAGCATAAACATCTAACTTAAGACATGAACCAGTGAGAAACCGGTGCAGATGATGACAGATGATCAGGCCGGTGATTAGTATACCGGTGATGCTGAATGCTAAGTGATTGGAACAGATGAGAGGTTGCTGCTGATGTTGTTTCATAAACAACTACTTTTTAAATTGTATCTTTAGAGACTTTGTAGCCTGTCACAGTAAAACATCCCCTTTCTTTAATTTATTAGTTTTTTTTTATTTTTTTATTCAATATGAAAAAAATGAGGGGTCGCTCAAAACTTTTGCACATTACGGAATACACAAAGAGAAACCATATCACTTAATAAAATAATTAAATGAAGTTCTGTATGCTCTGCTTAGTGGAAGACATCCACAATTTGCAATTCAAATAAAAATAAAAAGGCTGTACTATAGCCAGGTTGGTACAGTGTACTATTATAGGTAGGTACTGTAGGTTGGAGAAGTGTGGCCATGCAAGAGAGAGATATACTGAGTCAGGCTGTTAATGCCACTGCTGCTGAGGAGGCCAGGTGTTATCCACATCTGTTAACCTCACCCATTTGTTTTACAGACCATCCTTGTGTTCAAATTTTTTTTTCTTCTTTTTATTTTAGATAAGGCAGCTACGTGGTCAGCCTTCCAAGTTTCAAAACTCCAGTGGTGGAGCCTATCAGGACCTGTGTCTGGCCAGCCCAGTTTCTGCAGAGGGAGACTACCTGAGTTCAGACGATGATCTCCTGCAGAGCCCGCTCCCTGGCACCGCGTTGTATTCTCACCACACCTCGGCTCATCTGGACAGCGAGGGCAGCACTGAGAGCGAAGGGGATGAGAGGAACGGACCTCACGCCAACAACCCATGTCAGGACATCGCGCCCACTCAGAAGCAGCTTTACCCAGACATGGTGTACACCGAGGCCCCGGAGAACTGATGGGAAAGAGGGTGGTGGGTGGCGGAGCAGAGAGGGCAGAAGTGTTCAGAGGCATGAGGAGGAGATCCTCGGCGCAGAGCGATGGCGAATGACGGAGAATGAGTACATGTGACACGTACACGTTAACACACTTGCTAGAGGACAAGTTGAGGTTAAAAAGGAAGACTGCATGTATATACAGAACAGACTGGCACAGATGTCATCCTTCCTTCCCTTCCGGTTTCTCCATTCTTCCATCACTCCTCCTTTCCTCTTGTGCAGGACTGGTTCTGAGACCTTCACTAACACCGATCAGCATCAGCTGTAGACACACACACTCACATAATATACACGCACACAAACACACCTCCAGGGCCCTATTTTTATGACAGTGATACAGAATCAAAAGTGACACATCCTACTTTTATTACAGTAACTCAGGCGGTTCTGAAAAGGGTGGCTGCGTGTTAATTAATTATTATTATTATTTTTTTTAAGCAAGTGCGTTTGGTGGGGTTTTCACTGTCTCATTAAGCATAGTTAGTCTTATTGAGATGGTGTTTAACATTTCATTGTACTATTGTATTAATTATGTAATGTTTTTTGTTTAAGTAACGTTTCAGCTGGATGAGTTACATTTCAAAGCCACATCTGAGGAGATCGTGTTATTAATGTAGGTGGCACGTGGTAACTATCTACAAAAGTGGGTTTTAACAGCTTAAGCTACCTTCTTGACATTTGTGAAAAGAAAATGGTATTTTTTCGTAGTAGTACTGCTGCACACGTTCATTTGCGATTATCAAAAACTGATCAGGTACAACAGGAAAAAAAAAGTCTTCTGTGTAACCATCAAGTTCCAAAAATAGGGCCCTGTTATCATTACCATAAATTCAAGCTTGAGATTTATCCCTTGATCATTCTTTTTCCTGAATCGACTCGACTACCCGCAAGAGCGAAGATTTTAACTGCACCACCACACTGAATCTGTAGCATCAGTTTTCTGGGAGGTTTCTATGGACGATATGAGTCACTACCTATGCCTGAGGTACGAGTGCAGAGAAACGGTGGAAGCACGGTAAAGTTACACAAGGTTAGAAGGATTACATACATTGCGCACATTCTTGTTTGTACAGCGGTTCTCTCTCTCCGCAGGGGCGCACTTTCGACATATCTTGAAACACACTTCAATCACTTTATTAGAAGGAAGGGAAAAATACAAACAGAAGCTTGACATACACGTTCATTGTATGTTAGAATGTTAATAGATGTTAATAGACGTGTAGCTGAAAAATAATAACAGTTATCTACTGTAGCTAATCTGTGTTTGTATGTGTCTCGATGCAAAAACAAGGGATTTTTTTTTGAGAAGTTCATTTCGTTGTTGAAAAAGAACACCAAGCTACAAAAACAATATCTCGAACTTGCCAAATTTTGCATTATTTATGTTTTTTTATTTTAATTTGTACTGAAACCAACTTAAATATAATTACTCCTTGAAACTTCAATTTTGTCCTACGTGCCAAATTGTAAAAGTTGCAACATACAGTAATGGCGTCGTCATGAAATGAGAAAATTTCTAACACATGCTGCTAGTGTGTAGTGTTTTTTTTTCCTTTTCTTTTTACATTTTTTTTTATATATCTCTTCTTAGATATTTCTTAAGTTTTCATATACGCACATTTTCTAACAGTCCGAATTCCATATGTCAGTGTGTTAATGCACGCTGTGTGAATACTTGAGGGTTATTTGAATTTAATGTTTTATATAATATATAAATTCCCAAGATAAAGCAAGTCATGCTCCTTCCTTTAGTGTAAAATATACCAAGAAAATCTTTCGATTTTGGATTTGGAAGTACAGTACCACATCAGTTTCTTTGACCAAAATTCCAAATATATATATATATATATATTTTTTCTTCTTTTTTTTTTTTTAATCACGAACATCATGAATCGATAAATTAGTAATAGTATCTTGTTAGATGTGTTCTGAACATTTCTCAGAACATTGAGGTCTTGGTTGTGTAAAATCAGGCCACAGCAACCATGTTCCTCATCATGTCGACAGGTTGATGCTTGTGGCGTTTTCTTCTTCATTTTCTCTTCAGTACTCGTACAGATTCTATGGGAATTTCTCTCGATAATATGGTTGTCTGTGATTTCACCTGATTTCAGCCCTGCCTTATTCAAATATATTTATAAATGTACTAAACTCATCCCATGCTTGAACCAGATGTGGATGTATATGGTGTAGAATTAAGGACGGATGCCTAAATAGGTCAAACGTTTTTTCTGTAAACAAAGCTCCCATTTTTTAAAGACATATATATGTAAGGTATGTTACAAGAGTGATGTGAGAGATGTATTTAATGTATACTATATAAAGCAAACGAACTATTACGTCTGTTGTCAAAGAGCAGCATGTCTGTTTGTGAGCAGTAGATGTTTGACTTCTGTTCTGACGAAGGTACGGGGTTTTTTTTATATGGGCGTGCTGATCGACAAGCAGCTCCCGTAATATCATTATACTGTATGATCGTTCATGTTTTCATTATTTCACTCTTCAAACAACTGATTTCTGCTTTCATATCCACTATGAGACAGTGTTCTGCAGATTCAGGGAGGCCCAGTTGAAAAAAATGTTCATACACTATAAACCGTGAGCATATGGATTTTGGACGGAACGATTCTTTATTTTGTACGATGAATGCACGCGAATGGAAAAAGAGAAATTTAAAAGAGAAAATGAATTTCCAGTATTACTAAAAACCAACCAATTTTGTGAGTCAAGCTGGTAGGACTGGGACTGATGTTACATATCAATATCAACTCCCACCGTGTTGGTGTATGGAGCTTAATGTAGCATTTTTCTGAAATTTTTGCAGGAAGTTGGGCTCATATCTTGGTCTTCTTACATCATGTGCAACTGTTTTGTGGTTGATGTTTGCCTTCCAGAGAATGTTGACCAATCTCTGTGTGTGTGTGTGTGTGTGTGTGTGTGTGTGTGTGTGTGTGTGTGTGTGTGTGTGTGTGTGTGTGTGTGTGTGAGAGAGAGAGAGAATGAGAGAGAGATCATGGTTAGGATGGATAAACACAAAATATGCCAATTGGAATAATTTTCATGAACAAATAAGCTGTTGGTTTTTTAGCCCGAACCCTAATCAGTGTGTACTTGAAATGACCATGTATGTGTATATCGTTCACAGTGTCAGTCGATGACTATTTCCATGGTGCTCAAAAGTGTGTATTTCTCAAAATATTCAACTTTGGTTCACCTGCCATCACTGTGATGCTGGAAGAATCTTTCCACTGTTGTTTACATATATTTATGTTTGTTTCATTGCCTTTAATTTATTTGCCGTCATGGATTCAGTGAATCATGATTGAACTTGCGTGAGGTTTCTAAAACCCCTGTTTGGTGCCATAAAACCCATTCCATCAGAAGAGACTTATTGCATATTTACGTCATATGTACATGTACAAACCTTTTCGATGGTTTCTAAATTAAAATGCTTGCAACATGGGTGCCACCAAAGACTGCTAACTATTGCTGTTAATGATGACGTGAAATGGCAAGAACGTAGAGTCTGCCCTTTGTGCCCTCAGTTTTCTTACATTTGAAATGTTTGTATGGTGTCATGTGACAAAGTGTGGAAGCCACCAAAGTGGCTTGTAACGGCCAATGTGAGTTCCTTCCCTTGTTACTTACCTACATGCCCTCCTTTCTGACTTCGGTAGTATTAAAAAAAAAAAAAAAACAAGTTTGGGTCTCTTTTATGCTCTCCAAAGCCGATCCATTAGCTCTTGAGGTTCTACAGATGTCTCGTCAAATATTACATAAATTACATTCATAAAACAAATATAATAATAAAAAATAGTATTTAATGATGACTCTGTGTTCTGTACATGATGAATGATATCCTAAAGAAAAAAAAAAGAATAAACATTTACACTATTCTCAAAGATCACATGCTGGATTGTGTGTTTTCTTATTTATCCTGCACATTTTATCTGAGTGCCAACGTTCAAACTGTGACAGAGACAATATTCAAGTGTGTGTGGTTTAATTCAAGAATAGACTGAAAACCAAATCTGAGCTGATCCAGCTTATATACAACCATTGCATTAGTTTGTGTGAATCTGGTAAACAGATGTTTCCAGATGACTCCCTATTAAGACGAAGCTAATATCATTGCAACAGTTCACGTGGGTTTCACACCTTTGCAGCAGGTTTTCACAGCTCATCACTTTTTTTTTCTGGCGTCTAGTCACATACTCTCTCTTTCTATTTCTGTTTTTCTTTCTCTTTCTCCATCCATTCTCTCGGACTGATGGAGTGCCTTCAACACCATTTAACACTCCTCACTAACCCAAGCAAAGCAGTTAATCTCATGATGGTTTATGCATCATGCATTGACTCACAACCCCTAAACCCACAGCATCTTCATCACGAGCACATAAACCAGGAGAGATGTAAGATCTTGTGTAAAGTAACTCACTAACTAACACAGTGAACTTTTTTGTCTGTGCGGGGAGAACCGAAGGATTGATCTTATTATTGTGGCGTGTGGTAATCTAAATAAAAAGGTCAGGCAAGTGAGACTTTGACCTTAATGACTTAAACTGAAAAACTTACATTTTAATCAAAGAAACATATTCCTAAACATACTGTATAAATCGTATTTTGTTTCTTACTGTAAAGCAAACACCCAACTTTAACTTTAAGCGTGGGCAAAAATTTTGTGTTCTGAGCAGGCCAAACCATGAGCAATCGCTAAGTTAAGCCTTTATTTGTCACACGTACAGTACTGCACAGTAAAATAAATTTTTCGCATATCCCAGCGTAACTGGGGTCAGAGCACAGGGTCAACCATGATACAGCGCCCCTGGAGCAGATAGGGTTAAGGGCCTTGCTCGAGGGCCCAACAGCAGCAACCTGGCGGAGCTGGGACTCAAACCGCCGCCCTTCCGATCAGTAACTCGGAGCCTTAACACGCTATTACAGTACCCTGTACTCCAAGCCTAATCAGATGTGCTTTGTTTCTTTTGTTTTCTTCTTATTTGCTGTCTTTGAAGTGCTTATCATACCTTCAAATCTCTGCATAGCATGAGACCTCTTTAACTGTAAAATATGTCATAGACCCCAACCCCCCCATCCTTTTCTGAAATTTCCACAGAGCTCATTAGATCTAAGTTTAACATTATTTATAGGTCAACATGGTTTCGGGTTTTTGAGGTTTGAATTAAACACGTTCAGTTCAAGGGACCAGCTGACGTTAAACAGGCTAATAACTATAATAACAACTTTAATAATTAGTGTAATAATTTTGATAATCTGCTGTGATTTCCTATGGTGTAACTAAGATAAAAATACATGTAAAAAATCACAGGCCTTCTGTCCTCAGGACAACTATGCTATCAAACTAGCCAGAAGATTCGAATTTATATTGTTTATAACAAAAGTTAAATAATTCATATATTTTTTATATAAACAATTCAGAAAATTAAATGGGTGTATCTTCTTTTGGTGCTTCTTTAACTGCAAAAACACTGAGAAAAATGTGCCCTTTGTTAGGTTGGAAAACAATTTACACTGATCAGCCATAACATTATGACCATATGCCAAATATATGCAGAGTAGGTCTCCCCTTGCCACCAAAACAGTAATGACCTGTGTGTACTGGCACCTTTCTAACGGAACCAGCATTAACCGTTTGGTCAATTTGAGCTACAGTAACAGCTTCTATTGGATTGGAATACACAGGTCAGCCTTCGCTCTCCATGTGTATCAGTGAGCCTTGGCTGCCCATGATCCTGTCATTGGTTCACCAGTTTTCCTTCATTGGATCACTTTTAGAAGGTCCTGACCACTGCAGAGCAGGAATATCCCACAAGAGCTGCAGTTTTGGAGTTGCTCTGATCCAGTCGTCTAGCCATTACAATTGGGCCCTTCTCACAGCAGCTACAATTTCAGAATATTATTACAATGGCGGCTGGAAGTCAGTGGGATATACTATATTAGGTAGCAAGTGAACCTTTTTTCACAGTTGAAGTGTTGAAAACGGAAAATATGGCATGCATAAGGATTTAATTGACTTTGAAAAGGGCCAAATTTTGATGGCTAGAGGACTGGGTCAGAGCAACTCCAAAACTGCAGCTCTTGTGACATGTTCCTGACCTGCAGTGGACCTCTAGGACCTACCCAAAGTGATCCAAGGAAGAAACCCGGGGACCTGGCGTCAGGGTCATGAGTGGCCAAGGCTCACTGATGCACATGGGGAGCAAAGGCTGACCCGTCCAAAAGAAGCGATTGTATGGATCAAATTGAGGAAAAGGTTAATGCTGGTAGCTATACACACAGTATCACTGTTGGTGGCAAAAGTGGGACCTTCTTAATGTTAGGCAGGTGGTCATACAGTTATGGGTGGTCGGTGTACTTGTTATAAATAGCCAAAAGTCTTGAGGTTTGATATTATCTAACATATATATATTTTTTTTTACATCTTCTTACAACTGTTGTAGATTTAAAATAAAAATACGTGTGTGGTTGTGTGTTTTTCGCTAAGTGTACTGTTGCTAAGGGCTTTCCAGACCCTCGCGCTCATTTCTTGACAGCTAACTGCAGGTCACCGGAAGTGACGTGTATGCGGTCGCTCAGCATTCAGCGCGAGCGTTTCCTCGCCAAGTTTCAGTTTTCTGCACGCGCGTCTGCGCTCTGATTTATTGTCGGCGAGGCGCAGCGAGCACTCACAGCTACAACTTAATCATTATTAATAATAAAAGTACAAAAGGAAACTCGCAGTACGTTTCAGCAGGTAAGTCTGAACTAACTCCACAAGTAACTCCTTAGAATAATTAAATAAGAGCTAATATAAAAGTCCACTCAGTTAACGTATAATACAATTAATTACAGTTGCGGGAAAGCAGCGTTAGACATCATAGGGGTAAGTTTTAGCACGCAAGCATAAACATGAATGTTATTTGCATACACTGTTTTTCTGCAGGTGGCTTGCATCTGCAAATTAAACCACACACACACAAAAAAATGCATATCTATTATTTTTTTTTTAATTAATTAATTTCTTTTCAATTAGATTTATATGTATTATTACTTACACTTTTTATATTTATTTTTATTTGTTTATAAATGCCTTCTGAATTATAAATTCATTTATTACTTCAAAAGTTTCAAAAGGATTTCAAATATCTATATTAGGAAATTATATATTTTAAATGCTCCACCTTTTTTCTTTTTCTTGTTTAATCAATTTTTTACTCCTTTTACACTTTGCATAAGAGATCAACAAATTAATTTCAATTAAATGATTAATATTTAAGAATAAACCATTTCCAATTTTTCCACCTGTGAGTCTTTATTTAAATATATATAAATACACAGAAATATCTTTACATTTGCACGGATGTTTCACTTACTTGTTACTGTTTAGTGCAAACCTTATGTGTTGAACATCTATTGCATGTTTTTTGTTCTTCTCATTTTAAACAGATTGTATAGTGCGTGTGGAACACAGAGCTCAAGAGGAACCAAGGAGACAGAGAGGCCAAGACAAATTGAGACTTTTTATAGGACACAGACAGCAGGTAAACACATTCCTTTTATGCAGACGTTCTTTAATAAAAAGTGAAAAGAGAACCTGCTTTAAAATGTTACCACTAAGGGCTAATATTGATAAATTTTTATGTATAAATACAATATGGTTAAATACCAAAGCACAGCGAGAACAGTCAATTGGATAGTTTTATATACTTAGCCAGTTGATGTAGATACCGCACAGTCATTAACTGTCTTGTAGTAATCGTCTATCCCATTCCTGCAAGAACAGAGCTTAAGTGCAGAATACTTATATGTCTGAAATTAATATTTGCTCTTATTGCTACACTATTCAAAGATACTGCTTAACTGGGGGAAAATAAGAATTTACTACCAAAGTACTTTTTTATCTTAAAAATGTTTGCATCTCTAACTAAACTGTTAATACTCAACCTTAAATACTAGTTGTTTTTAAGTTCCTGAACTTCTCCAATAACCTTGATTATATTGATCAAATGTTTATTGTTCTAAGACTAAATTAAGAATTAAGTATAGAATAAATTAAGATTAAAAGGATTGACCAGAATGATTGTTCCTGTATCTGCAAATATTTGTTATTCTTGTTTGATTTCTATGTAATCTGTCTGTTAATATGTAAGTGCAAACCCAGCACAGCATTCTGCAATTCATTAAAACTGATTTTATGAGAAACATACTGTATATACAGTAAATGTAAACAAGAGCAAACAAATGTTGATGTCGTGCTTAACCTACATGTATGTGACATTTTAATGCGATCTGGTTCGGGGAAATTTTTGATTGTTCAAATCAGTGGTTATCTGTCCTCCTAATTGTTTATACAACTTTATTTTCTTATATTAATGCCAGAGAAATTTGCTGACTGAGACATATACTATAACATATGCACATTGAAATTGTACACTTACACTATTTATGAAGGGAGACATACTTTTTAGTCTCTATTAAAAACACATCCTCATGCTAATTTATTAGGTCAGCGCCTTGGAGTGAACAAAAACACACGTTGTGGATTTTAAATAAAGAAATAAATTTGCCTGTATAATGCACACAATATAAATTTTGTAGTGGAGACATTTGCACATTTGCATACAGCACTTACTGTAGAACATAGCGGAAGAAGCATACACGATATAATAAAATAGAAGCACAGCTGCAACTGCTGATAATATGTACAACCCTTAAAATGGGCTTAGTACTCCCACCTAGTGGCAAAATTTAAATTATTTTTATTGCTGGTGTTCCATTATAGTAAGTTGAGTAAGGAATTAAACACAATGTGGGTGCTGTTACATGAACCCCAGAGTTATTGCTTTTCATAAAATGGTGTATTCCTCTTATACTAGAGCATTTTGCTAATTATTGCATAAAAAAAATCTATACAAAAAAAAATCTATACAAAAAAAAAAAAAATCTGTTTACAATTTTGTTTAATGTTGTGGAACATCTGAAAGACATATCCGCAAGACGTGTCTTCTTGTTCCTTAATGTCTACTAGAAAGTGTCCTCTCGTTCTTGTTCTTAGGGCAGCTTCTCTCCTAAAATGTATTTAAAAAGAAATACAGCTTGTCAAAATCCCTTCTGAGGTTGGGACAACTTTCAAATTTCTAAAATAACAAAAAAAAAGTTTTAACCTCTGCTAAAAAAGTGACGATACTAGAGATAACTTCTAAAAATTGTAAATAAACATCTCCTTTAGAAATACACTACCATATCAACCCTTACCCACAAATCAGTTGATGATGTGAATCTGCCTTACAAGTCTATTTAAATGAATATGCAGATGATAACAATATAAACCTGATTTGGCTTGCAGTTGGAAATATTGTCAGAGCTGCTGTTATGAAAAAGTAATTAACATCCTCTAACCACTCAGTATAATTTTTATTATTATAATTTTTTTTTCCTATCAATCTTAATAGATTCCACCTTTCCTGACCAGGTTCTGTTCTGTGGACTATACATCATGCCTCGTTCGTTCCTAGTGAAAAAGCGTAGGAGGGGAAGCTCTCGATCTTCCCTTCCTACAGACTGTATGCCGTGTCTGGGAGTAACGGGCTGCACAGGAACAGGAAACAGACAAGAGCTAGAGCCAAATGTCGAGGCTTTGACTATGCAACCGGTGAAGATGTATCGCAACTGGACAACAGGCAAGTGTGGATACTGCTGTTGAGACCTACTGTAAGCTGATTTCAGTTGCAGATGTCATTAGCAGTTTAGGTTTTATGATTAAGTAAAATGAACCTCTGCTGTTGAATGCATGGTCTTATACTGTATACTGATTGATAATCATGATAACTTGCACACTATGTACAGTATGACTTTACCAAGATTAGAAGACAAGTCTCTTTTTAATCTCATACACAAAGAGTTTGATTTATGATGCATGCATTGACTGCATAAAGTTACACAGCTTACAGAATTTCTCTCTTTTCTGCACAGGAATTAGAGGATTTAATGAATTCCCTTCACCGATTCCCTGGCATCACATTCAATCCAGCAACACAGAGGACAAACAGGTTGTAGGAAATGCGTTAAAGTCCAGCAGCAAAGATCGAGATTATTCAGCCATCAGCTCCTCTGAGATACACTGTCAGTTATGTGACAAGGTAAATCTAGACCCATTTCCACAGGAATTCAACAGAATAAAAGTAATGAAACGGAACTAGACAACACATTTTTATGTTGGTTAATCCATATTAATACATAGAATTTGTCTAGTATTTGCTAAAGGAGAGTGGTATTTGCTTTTTACAGCAGTGTTGGCTCAATCGGTTAAGACTGTGGGTTACTGATCGGAAGGTTTGGGGTTCAAGCCCCAGCACCATCAAATAGCCACTGTTAATCCCTTGAGCAAGGCCACTTATCCCCATCTGCTCCAGGGTTGCTGTATTCTGGCTGACCCTGTGCTCTGACCCCAGCCTATCAACTGGGATATGTGGAAAAATTATTTCACTGTGCCGTAAGGTACATGTGACAAATAATTGAATACTTAGATTTTGAGGCAGTGGTGGCTCAGGGTGTTAAGGCTCTGAGTTACTGATCGGAAGGTCGGCAGTTTGAGCCCCAGCTCCACCAGGTTGCTGCTGTTGGGCGCTTGAGCAAGGCCCTTAACCCTGTCTGTTCCAGGGGCGCTGTATAATGGCTGACCCCAGCCTACTAACAAAAGCTGGCATATTTAAATAATTTCACTGCGCAGTCATGTATAAATGACGAATAAAAGCTGTACTTCAACTTTAAAAACAGTCTGATGCTCTATATCCATCTTTTCCCTCTCTCTCTCTCTCAGAACTTTTTTTCCTTTTCTGATTTGGAGGCCCATCGTTACAAGTGTTGTGAAGGTCACAAGCCATCAGCGGACCGCATTAACAGCAGCGAAGCCGTGGCACTGCACAGAACAAAGGTTGGTATAGATTGCTAAAACCGTTATCATTTTGCATTCTGAGAAGTCATTTCATCAGTCTCGTTGTCAAATCAGAAATTGCACAAGATCGCACCAAGAAATACAAATAACATACCGTGATGAAATCAGATACTTGTAGCTTACACATTAGTTCCATATAATAGGATGTGAGCAATAGATAAACTGAGGTTTAAAAAAAACAAAAGTCAAGTCAACCTATAAACAACATACAATAAAACATGTTTCAATACTATCAGCACCATCAATCACAATATGAAGAGCTCTAATGTGCAATTTCATGACAGATTACTACTGAGGGACAGAACTGTAGATCTAACTGTGTGTGAACATTTCAGGAGCGAACGTTCGAGTGTAAAGTGTGTGGGAAGCTGTTCAAACGCTCGTCCACTCTCTCCACACACCTGCTGATCCACTCGAACACAAGGCCGTACCCGTGCCAGTACTGCGGCAAGAGATTCCACCAGAAATCAGACATGAAGAAACACACCTTCATTCATACGGGTAAGACCTCAGAGAGAGATTAACACACTGTTCCGTTTAAAATGAATTAAAGGGATTTTTTTTTTTTTTTAATGTCCGTCACATCCCGATACGCTAAAAGATGGCAGGAGAGCCAGTGTCAAACGCGCACACACAATGGGTGTCAAAAAGTTGTGTATATTATCAGCAAAAAGAGCACATTTTAGCCTTTTGGCCAAATATAATGTCCTGTAGATCAAAAGAACAGAAATTATAAATCATAAGGAGACCCAGAGATAGATGATAGGAAGTGCATTAACATTTTTCAGTTAGACAGAAGGGTTCCAGTGAGCCACAGGAAGTTGCATGAATATTTGTCTGGACAGGGGCTATCGGAAGTATTACTTTATAATGAATGAGGAAGCACAACAAGGTTTTTTTTTTTTTTTTAATGGACATGACAGAACAAAGAGAAACTTCCACTCTCTTACATGCAACACATGTATTTAGATTCACTTCAATAATCCCTGACCTTATTTGGAACGGCTGTACACTCATTTCATGTCATTTTGTACACTGGGCACAGGCTTGCTCAAACTGCACATTTGAGGACTGAAAAAACAGCTGATCTCTTCAGCTATACTGTTTTAGTGGGCCTGTGTCCATTATAGCTTTTTACTCCTGTCCTTCGCTGACATACTTAGATCCTGAGATGGTCTTTTGCTACTTTTGTTGCCTCGAGATTCCAGCATTTCCTTTATTCTGAGAGGCTTTTCTGCTCACCATGATAGTAACGAGTGGTTATTTATGTTACTGTAGCTTTACCAGGCAGAATGTTCTAGTCCGATTGTTCTCATCACATTTCGACCCACAGAACCGTCACTCACCAAATGTTTTAGATTGAAAGTAAAATGTATTATATTTGATGCCGGAATTGTGAGTAACTGTATATTTTCTTTTTAAAGGAGAGAAGCCACATGTGTGCAGGGTGTGTGGAAAAGCCTTCAGCCAAAGCTCTAACCTAATCACACACAGCAGAAAGCACTACAGACCTTTCAGCTGAGGAGGCACACACATTCATCTTGTTCCTCAATTTTTCCTTGTAAATATATTCCACTTCAATAAATTTTTATAAAAACATTCATCAGCAGGACTTGGTTTGAAGATCAGCAAAAAAACAAACAAAAAAAAAAATCTATGCATATATAAAATGACTGAACATACTTTTTAATCTTTATTTTGTGATAAACAGAACAGTTTTTCTAAACATACTGAGTGATAAAGACATAAAACTGGTCCATAACACCTCCAAACTCAGGACTTCACTGCTGGGGAATCTACAGTTCCTTAAAATGATAGAAAACAGTGACTTATAAAATGATATTTTGTATGCAGTATGATTAAAACAGCGCAAGAGTGACATCATGAGGAAATATCAGGTACTCACGGTTAATACAGCCTTCTACGCATTGACCTTCAGAGGGTAAACACACCTCAGTGGCACACATGAAATAGATCTGAGAAAGGTCAAAAATGCAACATTTGCTTTTTTTTATCATAACTTTCCAAACAAATAAATTTAATAATAATAATATACAATACTGTTCATATATTTATGCTGCTCAAATCATTTCACACATTTAACACCCGGCAATAAAACTACATATAAATAATCCCTGTGTAGCAGTACTATTTCTAACACATGTAACCGCTCCATCAGCTCCTCTCAAGACTGTCCAGTTTAAACTTGATTTAAAGTGGTCGGGTATTTACCTCTTCCTCCTTTATCACAGCTGGTGCCGTTTCCTTCCTAGAGTTTTCCAGGAACTGGAAAGTACTCACAGTGAATCTTCTCACATGTTTGGCCAGTTCATGTGGAGGAGTGGGAGGGGGCTCATGGGATGGTGTGATATCAAGCGGGTTTGGGCAACTATAGGAGATGTAGAAAATAGGAACAGCAATTGTATTAGTAAATTGGCTTAGTAACAATGGCTTCAAAGCAGAAATCAAGTCAGTGAGAGTTGTACGTTTGTCTGGACCGTACCCATCATAGATGAGGACCCATGCTGAATTTGCCGAGCGAGGGTACGCAACACAGTAATGCACCAACAGCACAGCGCTTGGATCTAAAGGGTTCAGCAGACGCACTTCCAGGTAAAGAGGTTTCCCCAGTAGGGTGCGAAGTGGCCGGTGGTATTGCGGGTAGTAGCTGCTATACTGCTGGTCTAGGATTATATTTATATTAAAAAAATAAAAGGCAGTACATTAGATTTTGTAAATGTATGTTGAACTTTGCCAAAATGATCCCTCACCATAAACCTTTAAAATAATAAACTACATAAATACAGTTTTTATGCAACCAAAAAAAAAAAAACTACCCAAATGGTCTGGTAACATCTCCACATCTTTCTAAATTTCTAATGTCTCTAATTTAAGTTCCACATCTTCCCTACTAGCCTGGTTTCACTATACTATCATCCATAGTGGTCTATATTATTACACATTGGGGAAATATGATCCTCAACCTGAGACTTATTCTTACGTTATCTTGTCACCAAACATTTTTTAATTTGGCATAACAGGTTGATGCCTTTAAGCCTATTTTATCATTAAAGGAAGTACTTGGCCCCTTTTCAAATGGGGGGAAAAAGTTTTTAATCTAAACAGCAACCAGTAGTAGTTGTAGCTAATTATCAGACTCGTGTGTGTGTGTGTATATAACTAAAACGAGACATTAACAATTTAAAAATAAAATTCATAATCAGTTAATACGAAAGCCATTGATTTTAACCTGCTTGTGGTATTCTGTAAATTTCAGTCAGTTTTATGCCTTCACTCATGATAAAGTTCATTACAAACACTTCATACTTATGAAATTTTAGACTGTAATAAATGTAGACTAGGTAATCCAATGTTTTTCAACCCTGTTCAGAATTGCATGATTCCAGCTGTAAGTGTGTGACACACTGACCTTTTGCAATCCTGAGCTGAACCCCAAACACACCCTGGGCCTGAATGGATGGGCCGAGAGATGGGCTTTTAACCAAGTAACCCACGCTCGCCACGGTACCAGGCATATACCGGCACTCAACCAGCAACCTGACAAATCAATCAAGAAAAAAATTTAACATTTGACCTGGTATTCATTTACTTATTTACTGTAGGTTTTACTGATACACAGTACAACGGACAGTACCTGAATGGCGAGTCTCTAGTTATGGTTCCGTAGTTTTGAGTGACCGAATGCAAAGTGTTTAAGATCTCCAACATATAGATCACAGTGTTACCCACTTCCTGAAAACAAATTTTCACTATAACAAATCTTTCGTATATGCCTGTCAATTACAGCAGTTATGGATTTGCCACGATGAACACTATATATCCAAACTGTCACGAAAACCCAAAACAGAAAAACTGCTAAAAACAGGTTTTGTTCCAACATAGTGGAGAGTATAGTGAAATACAATTGTACACACATATTTGCGAGTGCCACAGCCATCCAATGGGATCTTAAAGAGGGCAAAATCTGCCACCACCCTTTGAGGAGTGCAGGAGCTGTTGCCACCTGCAACCAAGAGGGCGGGTGAAAGGGGTGGCTCTGTGAGCGATGCAGGGATGGAGAAGACGAAATGGCCATCAGCTGTGCATTCTGCCAAGAAAGGAAAAACAGGTAAACATAAAAGTACTTCAAATAGTTTCTCAATCTCATGCAGCAGAAAACTCACCATCCATCGGGTAGTAGCAGGCCCGAGTAACCGGGCAGTAACAGCAACCCATCCCATGGCAATCGTCTGCCGATACAGAGCCTGTCCCACAAGATAACTGCTGTTCAAATGGCAGATTGCATTCTACAAGACATGAGTAATGACTGTCATTTTTGTGTTGTTGCATCTGGTGCAACTCCAGCAACAAAGAAGTGCACTAAATTTGAACTAAAATGCAAAACAGTAATCAGATAAAACAAAACAGCAAAATCAGAAGTATGACAGCAAAACCAAAACACACACAAAAAAAGCTTTATAGACAAACACACTACCTAAAAGGTATGTCTTTCATAAAAATTACATTGTCACTGACTGGCCACGGCACATGACCATTACATTAACAATCATTTTTAAATTAGCCCAGAAAAAACAAAGCATTTAATTCATTGTTACTTGTGGTGTTCTAGGTATTCCTTATTCTGAATAACTTGGCTCCCTATTAGTGCTGTGCAAAATTTACAATGTTTTTAACATGTCATGAATCCCAGTAATGATAAAAAATATAAGCATCAGCAAGTTCATTTAACTGTAAACATCCTGTAACTCCGCCCCTCTCAGACTGACACAGGATGTTGCTGCATATATAGCAATGGTTTAAATGATACCCACGGTTTAAGTTATACCAACAATCCTCAAACTGGCATAAAAAAAGTGACCACTTCAGATGTCATACCATAGCTCATGGGAACCTGGCACGACATGAAGGCCTCAACTCTACGACCGTCCGCTGTCTGATACTTCAATATAATTCGGTACTGTCCATCCTTTGAATAGTATTTAAAAAAATACAAAACAAAACATTGTTTACTAAGATAAGCAAATGTATAATCAGATTATTTACCTCAATATGGATTTGTATTGTTTAACAAACCTGATGAGCCATATGACAGGATGTGTAGGGCAGGAGAATATTAATAACACCATTTGGTTTCTTTTTTATCAAGTATCCACAGTGATGTGGGGCGTCATCTAATAGCACAGCCTTTATACTCCCATTAATGCCAAAAGTGGGAGCTGAAAAGAAAAAAACTTTTGATTGAAATTACATAATTAAATCCATTTAGCAGTAGGAAAATGGTTACGATCACACAAGAAGTTTACCTCCAAGATAATATGGAGAAACTTGTAATGGGTGTCTTTTTGAATTAAAGACTCACATTGAACTGTCAGGTCTGTGAGTGGTCCAGGAGGTAAAATGACGATCATATCTTTTGAGTGGCACAAAACTTGTGGTTGATGCATCTGAGAAGCTTGGGGTGTGCTTTGTGATGGCCATGCGCGCTTGGGTGGCTTTGTGGTTTTGGATTGCTGGAAAGCCATGGATGATGGTTTGGGCGGGTACAAATATGTGAAAATTGGTTTTATGGAGTGTAGATCAGATTCTCTAGGCTTTGATGGTTTGGAGTATGGGTCAGAGAGGCTTGGAGGAAGGTAGGGGGATGGGAAGGGTCGGACCTCAGGCTTAGGTGGTTGAGAACGTGTGGAAATGGGTTTGGGAATGAGGCTGGCTGCTGTTGCAGACGACTCTTTTATAGTAGGAGAAGGTGAAGTGTAATGACACTGGAGTCGTACAGTATGGTGTCGGGACTTCACAGGATCCCAAAACTTCAGAGAAAGAGAGAGTACCGAGGGGGACTGCAAGGATAAGACATTATTTTAGATGCATTAAACTGAGTCATTAAGCGCAAACAGAAAAAAAACATTTAGATGGACGATTACTTAAACAGATGACTGCTGATGATGCACACACTTTTTTTTTGCACATTCAACCATCCTAACAAACTTGATCTCAGGTCATAGAAGCAAAAGTACAGACTGAGGCATTTTCTGGGTCACTGACTGAGTATTTAAGATGTGTGGAATAAAGCATTTTCTTACCACAGTATACGAGTGACAGGCAGGAAGTGGGGAAGATACAACCACACCCCCGCCTTCATGATGCAATGAGTACCCACAATGTGCTGGTGCAGATGACACCAGCACCCAATCCTTCCTCTTTACATCTACAACCCCACAGAGGGAAAAATGAGACTTAGGTCTGTGGTAAATATTTTCAAGTGAGTTTAAATTCGCAGATGATTTAGGATTATCATTAATATTTGTTCCAAATATAGGCACCTTACAAGGCCCAGCCAGAATCAATCGTATTGTCCTATAAGAAGTACACATGCATCTAGTGCATGGCGAGTTTACAGTGATGAACACAAAGGTTTCAAATTATTCTTCTCAATTTTTCAGAAAGTAATATTTGTGTAACTGTCTGTTTTATAAAAGGAAATATCCGATGGAAATTTCCATGTATCGGGAAAAAAAACTATATGCTGGAAGTGGATAAAAGCTGTACCCCAGGATTCCCAGTACAAACTGTACAATGGTTTGCAAAACTATAAAGCCACACATCTGTCCGAATACCAAATAATAAATACACATGCTTCTCCTGTCAGTATTTTTAATGCAAACTCCTGTTCTCTAGTCAAAATTAATTACGAGTTAGTTAGTGTTGCAAACACTTACTAACGTTTTAAAAAAATTAAAAGGTGATTGGTCTACAGTTGCAAAATCAAAGTCCGATTACGAATTTGTAGCACGGTGTAAGTAAACAATCATCCAAATGGTCTGGACAAACCTGGAGCTAACCTACTAAAAATGACTCCTAAACACCGTCCAAACCTGGGAGGAGTTTAACCCACAGAAAAGCTGTTATTGCAGCAAAACATTGTTCTTTTAAGTAATTTGTCAAGTGGGGTCGAATACTTAAGCAAGCAGCATTTTTCACTTTTGAATATTTCTAAATATTTGCTGACAAATACATTTTGAGTCAAATTTGGTCAAAATACATTTGGAGTCAAACAAATTTGACAACTGAATTATTATTTTTCTTTGTAACTCGACTTTTTAACTAAAAAAATTACTTCCTCAGTACAGTGTCCGCCTACAACAAAATCATATTTTACCTTTGACTTTAATGGAGTTTATTTTTGCAGAGGGCAAGAATGCCCTCAACTGCTTCCCTTTGCAGCTGAGCACTGGAGTCAGATGAGAGGAATAATTTGCCACCACTGGAAATCTATGATGCTGAGGCAGATGGGGCACCTGAGGAGGTTGAGGCAGATGGGGCACCTGAGGAGGTTGAGGCAGATGGGGCACCTGAGGAGGTTGAGGCAGATGGGGCACCTGAGG
>JAOVVA010000028.1:9780332-9794821 GCA_028565275.1 Leiocassis micropogon | reverse complement strand
AATAATAATAATAATAATAATAATAATAATAATAATTCTAATTTAGTGTGCATTAACTAAAAACTGTCTGTTTGTTATGTTCTAACAGGACCTGGAGAGGCGGATTGAAAACTGTAGGTGCTGTTGGACTGATGGAAGGTTGAGGAGAACTTTCTTTGGTCTGAGTTCTTGGGTTCCTCCAGGATTGAATGTCTGACCTGTAAAAAAACAAACAAAACAAAAAAAAAGATTCCAGCAGGTTTCCACAGAAGCTGCTGCTAGGTTACATTCAAGTGAACCTCATCTTATTTGGGTTTGTTTCACTTTTGTAAATTCTTTCCTACCTGTACGCTATGAGTTCGCTCGAAACCCGAGCCATAGGTTGTTACACAGAGAGGGAATGTCGCTGCTAAAAGGAGGATTGTTGTAATTCTTGACTGTAGTCGACAAGACATCGCCTGTATTGCACTCACGTGTATGCTAGAAAACGGGCAGTCCGTTTGCCCGTGCCAGATAATCTAAAACACCAACCTTAATTACACCTGCGTCTGCTACAAACAATCAGCGACGTCAATTAGAGCGCCATCAGTGTGTCTTTTTGCGCCTTCGCCACAAGGAGTCGCTGTCACGCCAATTTCTATCATTTGCTCCCAAAACAATGAGGTGAACTTGCACTATATTGACCAAAGTATTTTTTCCAAACCTGCACTGACATTGAATCCAAATACATATACTTCAATATGGAAAAGGAATAGAAAAGGGCCTTCCCAAAACTGTTGCCACAAAGTTGGAAGCATAGCATTGTCCAAGATGTCTGGATAGACTGAAGATTGCCCTACACTGGGGATAAAAGGCCAAGTTCAAGGAAATGTCTCGTCACTATGATTATACATTGAACAATAATTGATCATAATTAATAATATGAAATTAATATCAATCACTCCAAACTGTCATTTGTTACTATTACAAAAAAAAGAGTTGTATGTTGAAACACATTTGACAATTTGAAATTGGTCCTACCTCCGAGGTGACTAGACGAAGACTATTGTACAAATGCAAAAGGTGTGTAAGATGTCTCTCTTTTTAATATACATATATATAATTAATTATTTATTTTACAATTTTATGTTAAGTCTGTCACTGGTGTTACTCAAAAATTTTGGCATCATTGAAAACCATGTGGTCTTACACATGGAAGTAATTTTGTAAACAGTTACAGTTTTTCTAAAAAAAAAAAAATCTGTTCTCTAGGATGTTTGCCTTGAGGTGCAAGGCAAACACTGCTAACCACTGCTAGCCAGTGTTATGGTGACTGATTTGGTGTAACATTCTGTGTAGAAATTTCCATTGTTCGGTTCATGGACAACAGGCACAGGCTCAGTATTTATCAGAATTTTACCATCTTCAGCTTAATGTCTTTCTTGAACTCATCTGAGAAGCAATAGTTTTTATGCTCCTGAAAGGACATGAGAGACAAGAGACAGATATACAGGGGATTGTTCATTACTGGTTTATGGGCTTAGTTTTGTGTTCTTTTTCCCCCCCAAGTGTTATGATTGTTCCCCTGGTTTTCCCAGCTTTAATCCACCATTTGTCTCTTTGTCACTTAAATGAGTTGCTGCTGAAACTTTATTATCTTTCTTAACATGATCCACAGACATCGTTCCTTAAAATTTGGACTCCACTAAAAGTGTGAAGTCATTGCTAAACTTGAAGAGAAGAACTAAAATAACTCAAGGAACATAAAGAATTTGTATTTTGGTGATAAATCTGGAAACCTGTTGCCTTGTGTATCCACTGAAATCATTGCTAGGGTCATAATATCTACAGTAGCTTACATTTGCATGCTACTGCAAGAGCCAGAACTCCAGGATAGTGTAGCCAATGCAGGAGCTATAAATCACAAATCATCATTATTTGTGACCCAGTCTGTGAAAATCCAGCCAAAGTATTTTTTTCTACATAAAAAAAATGTAGTTTTTAAGTCAGATTTATTGTACAACTTGAGAGCTCACTCACTCATTGTCTGTACCACTTTATTATATATACAGGGTCACAGGGGGACTGGAGCCTATCCCAGGACACTTAGGGCACGAGGCGGGGTATACTCTGGACTGGGTGCCAATCCATACACACACACACACACACACACACTCTTTCACTCACTACAGGCAACTTGGGAATGCCAATTAGCCTAATCAGCATGTCTTTGGAGTGTGGGAGGAAACCTGATCACCCAGTGGAAACTCTAATTTATTACTGTTATTCTAGATAATGGATTTACTCTGATAAACATGTTAGAACACTGCTTTGTCTCTGTCGGGAAACCCCTAAAGGTTTACTGCCAATCCCTACAAAGAACAAAGTGATTCCCAGAGTGATGGATTAACACAGAAAGTTTTGTTAAGTTTTCTTAAAGTAAAATCACACTAACTCATCTTGAGCCACCTCTTCATTCTTCCTATAAAATCAAATAAAATTAAAAAAAATGAAACGATGTAGATTAAAGAAATGGGAACACATGTTTTACTGTGATAGGCCGAAAAGTGCCTAAAGATACAATTAAAATTGGTTGTTTATATAACAACCTCAGCAGCAACCTCGTTTCCCCTCTCATCTGTTCCAACCACTCAGCATTCAGCATCACCAGGGTACTTATTACAGGCCTGATCATCTGTCATCATTTGTACTCTGGTTCATGCCTTAAGTTAAATGTTTTTCATGCTCGAATGATTCATAGGTCACTGTGTGGCTTAACAAATAAAAAACATTCCTCTGAAACTGGTCAGATACAGGGACTAGACTAAAAATTAAGACTTCCGTAAATTTTCTTTTCAAATTTTCTTTTCATTTTTGTGAAGCTGCTTTGAGACAATGACCATTGTTAAAAGCGCTATATAAATAACATTGAATTGAATTGAATTGAATAGAAAAAAGAAGGGGCAAAAACTTTCCAAAAATTAGAACCAAAAAAGTCCTTCAGGAAGCCTGGAGAACTATTCCTTAAGACTACATTAAGCTACATTACATGACTAAATACTTTTGCACAGTATTTTAAATCATAGGAAATATTTTATTTCTGTTAGAAATACGAATACGAGTATAACTAATAAATCTGTGACACTGATAAATGTGACACCGCATGTGGGCGGGACTTGTACTGACACCAAAGATTGCAAAATGACTCATTACCCTAATAACTCGATTCTTGGACTGATTCTTTTGATTTGTTTGATTCTTTACATCAAAAAACATTTGTTTAGGCTGTGAGGTGTGTCAGGACTGACAGTGTTGGTTTTATACTCCAACCCGTTTATAGCTTAAAAGTCAGATTGCGCAATTTGATTATTATTGGGTTGACTTGCGAGTCGGTTCGCCGGATTGATTCACTTAAAGGAGTCGGTAAGAAAAAGAACAGAATCGTCTGCTTCTGCAGCGGTGTGTGTATGTGGGCACTGTGTGAGAAATGATGATTCAGACTTTGGTTAGGGGAAAAAAAGATGAAACAAGTAGGCTATTCATCAGTACATAGTCTAAACAGTGTGTAGGTGTAGGATTTGCTGCTGGGGCCAAAATCCTAAACATAAACCAACATGGATGGATTAAAAGAGATGAGAATGCGTTTTGGATCCTTTAGGGGGTAATAAGTGGACAAAAAAAATAAAATAATCCAGGTGTCTTTTCAAATGCCATTAGGTAAGTAGGCATGATCAAAGAATTGTGTGTTTGCAGAGTTTTTGCACAACTTTTTCATCAAGTTTAAGTGTTTTATTTAAAAGAGAAAGTTTTAAATTATAGCATGGTCATGGTTTGACTGGTGGCACTGCGTATTTTAGTACTAAGTGGTATGTATTATACTGTATACAGCTATGGAAGCAGTTAGAGATACATTACATATAAAATGCTAGGTACAGGAACATGGTTTATGTACAGTATGTATACTGTATATACACATATAGTGCATTTTATGTAATGTGTATATATTGCAGTACAGGACTTATTCTCATAGTGTAATCATGTGCTGTCTCACACACACACACACACACACACACACACACACACACACACACACACACACACACACCATTCAGACTACATGCACTTTTCACCAGTTCAGTTGAATGTCATGAATATTAAAAAAAGAATTACATTGTTGCCAAAGCAATTATATAAGGTGTTACATCATCAATACTATTTATAAACATCAATCTAGATAAAAGTGAGATGTAACCTGTAATTTCTATCAGCACCTTTAGTGAGGTCGGAAGTTAGTGCATACTGTATAGTAGCCTAGAGAAGTATGCGGTTTGGGACAGACGTAGTGTTGTATATGGGTGGGGTTTACACTGCAGCAAACGGGACGGGAGGGAGAGAGAGAGAGAGAGAGAGAGGACGGAGCGACCGATGTGCAGAGGTACGAGACTCTGTCTGAGATGTTGGATCACCAACAAATAAAAACAAGAAATACAGTCAGTGCGTAAATCTCACGCAGGTAACGCGTAATGAAGCCACTATGTCATTTTCTGTAATCGGTGTTTTTAAAAAAAAAAATTTTTTAAAGGGGATGTGATTGTGATTTCAAAGCCGTGCAAACTCCGAGTAACGGAGATGACCGAGCAGAAACGGTGCCGAGGCTGATGGAATGACTTCATCAATCCTAATCCGTGTATTAAAATCTGCATGCAGTATGTAGGCTGGCGAATCCCAGGACGAATGTGTACTGGGTGTTTAATGCCCTTTAATGGCTTGACACGTTATTAGCGTCTATAACGTGCTTCTGATGCCTCTGGTGCGTATTGCTCAAAAGCTGATTAAAAAGACATCCCTTGATGTGTTAATGTTTGGAGATGGCATCCACTGGAAACAGCTGTCATAAAGATAAATCTTTCAGCACAGCAAAAAAAAAATAAAAAATTATGATCATAGATGGTTGTGTGGGTCCATCCATTGAGAAGTGTGTATTATTATTATTATTATTATAATTTTTATTATTGTTGTTGTTTATGTTTGTGCGTGTGTCTGCAGTTACATATTGGGGGACTGGGGATCTGGACGTCTTTTTAGTTACTGAGATTATGTTCAAGGTTAGATTTAGGTTTAGCATTACACAGCTGCATTCATAATTATGTTATTGGACACATGTGTGTGCCTCATTCCTGAAGTACTCATCAGCAACTGTGAATAATATCATAATTATATTCGTCTTATACAACACAATGACATGTTGTTTCAAATGTTGCAGGTTAAAATTCCACTTCATCCTCTAAGAGTATGTTGAAAGCTTTGACTGGACTTTGCACCCTTCATCTCACAGCTATCTTTTTACTTTTTTGGGCCACTATCGATGATGTAAGTCTTTTTAATGTTCATATATATTTATAGGATATAGTTTACCTATAATTGTTCCTGGAGACAGTTTTTCTCTGTCAAATACAATTTTAAGAAGCTGTTTGTAATTTTTAAACGAGGAAGGCAAAAATTATGATGCTCATTTCCTTTGCTTCTGTGGATGAAAAAGAACAAGGTTGAACAACTCTAAATTCTGAGCATGAAAAAAAAAATTCAGATCCAATGTTTCGATGCTACTGTACATTTGTTATTATATAATACTTATGTCTACTCTCAGAAAAAAATAACTATGTTCAATGGATCTTTGGATAGTTATGAATTCTTCAATTCTCAAAGCGATTCTACTTTTCTTATAGGGAAACACTCTTTTGTAAGGAACCTCAGATGGAGAAGAGTTCAGTTAGATGGATAAATTAAAACGTTTCTTGATGAGATGAAAATTGATTTTTGGAAATTACCAAGTGCACCTTTAGGACTACAGAATTATCAGTGGTTAATAAAAGAGCTTGCCTTTTTGTCTGTTTCTAGGCTTGGTGGTTTACAAGAACCATGTATACAGATCTGTGGGGAAGATGGGTGATGGAGAGAAATGATGATGTCTGGGTATACATGGACATTCCGACATCTTACCGAAAAGGTGAGCCAAGAAAGACGCTATTTCAAACAAGAAAAATATTATGCATGTATTGTTCAAGGAACTTATGAGTTTCTCATAATTTGATCTGTAAGTATGAGTGCTGTACCGAAAATAATGCATAAGTGGGTCTACCATTTTTATTAGCTTACACATGTTGGTAGAGTAACTCTTCCTCTATACAAAGGTTCTCCATCACAAGAGATGCACTGGTGGCATCATTGAACCCAACTTACAGTACAATACGATTCCTCTTTGAAAATCCAGCACTAAAGATCAAACCACACAGTGGGAGACCAGCAGTTGTGAAAAAATGGGATTTTTAAAGGGTTAGGTTCAATGATGTCAATGCATGGCTTATGACGGAGACTGTACTATTGTATAGAGGTAAAGTTACTCTACCAACATGTGCAATTCGAACATCCTACTGTATGTAGGTGAGTGAAAACAAGTGTTGCCCACTTTTGCATTACTTTTGGTACAGCAGTCATATCTTATCCGAGGTCCCAACCCAAAGAGCTCTTATAGAAGCTCATAACTGAGCAATTGCAGGCTGATGAAGTTTCTATATTTCTGTTTTCCAGATTACTTGCAGGCAGTGCAGGCCTTTGCAGTGTTGGCCTGCCTCTTTGCTGTCATCTCCCTGTGTGTGTTCCTATTTCAACTCTTTACACTGGGCAAAGGAAAGAGGTTTACAATCGCTGGAGTTCTGCAACTTATGTCATGTGAGTATTTCCTGAGTCTATTTGTTTATACACTGGCTGGCCAAAAAAGTCACCAATACAGAAGGCTTTGCAAAAATGAATTATTGGGCTGCATTTATCAAAAGGTTAAGTTATCTGAGTTCAGACTGACCCTATCTGGTCAATCTGAATGAGTTCAGATTTACCGTATTCCAGAGCGATCAGGGGAAGAAGGGAAGAAGGGAAGCACATGAAGTGATGCACCATGTATAGTGTGCAACTTCAGGCTTAGGCTCAGCAAAGTTGAAGAAGTTTTACTGTGGCAGTAAAATGAAGTCAGCTGAAGACCTGAATGTCCAGGTAGGTTATCAACTCTATGGAGTATGGATTCAAATTGTGAAAGAGTGGTTCTGGGAGATGGATTCCGATGGCCATAAGACTCCTGGGATAGGCTCCAGGCTCCCTGCGACCATGTATACAGGATAAAGCGGTATAGATGATGAGTGAGTTAAGTAGTTCTGGGAGCATGAGGAATCATTTTTACACATGAACTGGCACTACAATCTGTACTGTAGTCAAAGCTAAATGTGGTTGACTTTTTTGACCAGGCAGGTAAACTATACTATATAAACTATATAAACTAAAACTATAAAAATTTCTAAAATGTATTTTAAAAAAAAAATGCAACATTAATCCCTAAATGAAAAATGTTTCAAGTTTGATTAAATGTATTTAAATGTAAACATATTCTGATCTGGAATTACCTTCCAGATCAATAATCAATCAATCCATCCATCCATCCATCTAAATAAATGGAGGAATGTGTGTGAGACAGATGTGAAACTGTTCCTGAGCCAAACTGAGCAAAGTCCTACCAGTAAAAGGCACATTACATCTCATTTAGAATTTCTTAATTGCACCTCAAGGAAATTCAACCAAGAGAAATAAAACCCCCTGCTCCAATTTGGAAGTTGCTCATTATAGGACCAAGTTCACCACTGTTGAGAAACATGGTGGTGGTAGCATTAAGCTTTGGAGATCATGCAAAAAAAAAGTTAAAACTGTTCTTTGTTTTTCCAGGCTTTTGTATTATGGTGGCCCTATCTGTCTATACGGATCACTTCCACAGAGAAGAGAAGGACGGCTGGTATGGCTGGTCGTATATCATGGCTTGGTTCGCCTGGCTGCTCACTCTAATCAATGGTACCATCTACGTAATCCTGCGCAAGAGGGTGGATTAAATCAGGAAATAATGTATCTACACAAATGGAAGCTGATGTTAGCAATGGCTAGTTAGCAAAATTGATCATGCTGATAATTCTTATTGTTTTCATTAGTTAGGCCATTATTTTTCTGATTAAGAATTCCTTTAGGTGTAGCTACAGACTAAAATGACTTTTAACCAAGAATTTTTAATTGCCAGAAAAGATTATGATTAGCTCAGAAAAAAAATGTCAAGCAATTTGCTGAAAGATATTCAGATCCTTATATCAAAAAGTTATATTATATACTGTATAAATGATGAGCCCTTGTACTCAAAACCCCATGACCATGTGAAATACTAGATAAACTGAGGTTCTTTAAAAGAGTGATTGAGATGCAGGAATGTAATATGAGGTTTGGGCAGAAAAAGGTGTAAATGTTACTATATATATAAAAAGTCAGAGGTGTGTAAATATAAAATATGAAGTTAAAATATACAAACAGTGTAAAGATATAGTTTTGAAAGATTACTGATAAAAGAAATAAATTATCTAATGAACATTTGTTCAGAAACACTTATTTGTATCATTTGTAGCACCAAGTGATATTTTTCTGTTTGTCTTGGCATTTTACTTTTCTTTTATGTAGTATGGTTTATTATATTTGCCAATGAATCGCTGCACAAGTCCGGGATCATGACCAACAGAATTCATCTATGTCCATTTCTAGTCTGGTGCTGTAACATTTTGTATATTAAACAGTAAATGCAGTAATGTATCAGCATTTGTTAAACCATACAGAATAAAACATCATCCCAGTTGACAAAGAACTGGTGCATCTTTTTTAGCAGTCCTTCGTCATGTTCTTAAGATAACTGATGTTATAAAAGTTTATTAAATGTTTGCATTTTCATGTTATTACATAGTAAAATAAAACTGGCTATTGGAGGAGAAGACAGAAGGACACAAGGAAGTACAATTCACTTGATTTAAATAAGAAATTATTGTGAAGCTAGTAAAATATATATGAAAGAATTACATTAACGCTCACTGATGCACCTGAAAGAGGTTAAATGTATACACAGTTAACTACAGGACGTGATCGGAGCAGTGTGTCTGGGATCACAAGTGTTCATTGTGGATTATGACGAGTCATATGGACAAAGTATGTGTAAAATGTAAATAAAGCCATGTCAATAACCACACAAACATCCAAACATGATTCATTCTTGAATTTATTTACATCAAATGAACAATAAATCCCATGTAACATTAAATACTAAAAATGTAAAATTATTAAAGTGCTATGATCCAAAATGAAACGTAATGGAGGACAAAATATAGGTTCATATCCTGTTCTGTGTGGACTTTACATTTGTCAGCGTTAAGAAATAAATATTCAAAAAGTCAAGTGTAATACGAACATTCAGTACCATAGCCTTAGTACTGCCATTCTGTAATGCGTGGTGCAATCTTGATGTGCCAGGCAGTGTAAGTGGACACTGAGTGATTTCACATGGCTGTATGTAGGTCGGAACTAAACCCCCTGTCCAGAGGGGCAAATCCTTTCCTGCACAACAAGATGTAGGAGATGATTCTGTTCAGCAGAGAGGTGAGGCCTGCATAGAGAGAGAGGAAGGGGTGGGGAAACAACATGTATAAAGATTTTCCTTTTTTTTTTTTTTTTAAACAACCAGAAAAAAATTAAAAGAAATTGAGAATCTTTAACCAACTCACCACAGTTCTGTCTGGAGAGATTTAAGCGATTCAATGTCTTTTTCCTGACATGCCATCTACAAAAGAAGCAGAGTTTGTTGTGTTTCATTCAAATAAAAAAAATTGTAAATAGGTTATTGGGAGAGGTTGCTTATAATGACCACTAGAGTGCACTTGTCTTTTACGTTTAAACCAAATGTACAGCCCAAAACATAAGCAAACAATTTGTCCCAGTTTGACTTAAACACCACTTATATGTACACGACAAACTGGGACAAAGTGTCCCCCTAAATTATTTTTTTGAGCCGTATGTATTGATAATTTAGCAGAAAAGTGCAGAATTGCAAGCGACTATGAAAACTATAAAATATATTCACATATCGCACAGATTGAATTTTCTTCAAATGCAGTCCATAAAAGTAAAATTATGAAACTTGGTCATTAATATTTCAAAAGCACTGGCAGAGATGAAGCAGTAACGTAACCTACCACCACAGACTGCAGCAGGAGGAAGACATCTTCTGCAAGGAAGTTAACTATAGAGGCAGAAACATGTACATGGTCAGGCAGTGCAATCATCTCATCAACAATATGACTAGATTTACATAATTACAACAGTTACAATAGATCACTCAAACAACAGTCTTACCTTGACTGTGCGAGTCAAAAGACTCCCAGGCATACCTCTCTAGCGTCTGTGCATGCTCAGGAAGTAGCTTCTGTGGGGGAGGCTGACAGAGATAAATGCACATAAATATACATACATACCAAATAAACACAATCAATTTACTCAGCATTTTGATTTTAAGGGTGACATACTGTAAGAGCACAGAATTAAAAATATGGTTAAAATGCACAATACTTATTTACTTATGAAACATAAATTTTCAAAGCAGTGAAACAGTAATATACAGTAAGTGATAGCTAGAGATACCAACTCAAAATGGTTAAACTGACCTAGGTTAGTAATCTGACTAATAAATCAGCAAAATATTATGTTGATTATTCTCCCTTTTTAAGCGACTTTATCAAAGACTACAGTGTTTGGGCCTACCTCAAGCAACATGAGCAGAAGCACTCTGGAGATTTCACACTTTGCTACTATATCCATAAACGCACCTGAGGAAGTAAATAAGGTTAGTCATAAGGTACACTTACAGGGTCAACATTTCTTCAATCTGATTGAAAACATCCTGATTAGAGATTCCAGCTTGACTTTTTACATAGAAGCTGATCTGATAAGATATGTTTACATGCTCAAAATATTGAGTTACTTAGTTGGATAGATATATAGCTCAATAGACAAGACGGATTTATTAAATTTTATTTATAAATCTGTCTGTTTTAATCTTCAATAATCCCAAAGGGAAATTGTATTGTTACTGCAACGTTAGGGCTAACATGCTCAGAAAGAATATATTTATCTGAAGAAGAGAGAGACAATCAGACAATGATTATAGATAGAATAGATTATGAAAGGTTTACACCACCTCAATCTGATTGAAAATGAATTCCAATTCAATTACAAAATGCAGAAATGTAGCCAACGTAGTGTTTTGATTCTGAGCATACACTCCGAAGTGTTTCTAATTAGTAATCATGTGTGTGATGATGCAAGTATAACATGACTGCCATGGGTCATTTTACTGCTAAATTAGCTTCCTATTCCACAGGATACTCATGGTATCCACCCCATCCTCATTCCTGTTGTGCTATACTTTAGTGCGAATAGATCCCTCTTATGGAAAGCCTTCTTCATGCTAAGCCCAGTTTACTGTGAGCTTACCGACTGGGGTATTTGTGCCAGGAAGCTGCAGTCCTCTTTCCTGACACATGGCCTGCATTTCTGAAAGGACAGCCAGCGCCCCGTCATAATCACCTGTAAATCAAACAGCACATTACTTTTTTTGGCAACAGATCCAAAAAATATATAATAATCATTATTTATATACACACACACCTTTTTTTTTTCTTTTGAGAGTGATGGTTTTCTATGAAAGGGGTTCAAGTCAAACCAGGTCTTTTTATTGTGCAGAATAACTAACCACAGTTATAAGAGTAAAAATCGCTTGCTAGAGAGTAAAAATCTTATTGCCTGCTACACTAATACACTTATCCCAGTGTTTCACTTGTGCTTGGATACCCCACGACCTCCCCACTGACCTCCCAGGAACTCCCTTAAAGGCTTAAACATGTAGAAATGTCTTGAAGCGAGATCAGGACTGTACGGGAGATGTAGCAATAACTCCGATCCGGGTTCCTGTAATGTGCAAGTGGTCTTGGTGAATGATCGTGTGTACAGTTCCCACAGACAGATGTGTCTCATCCACAAGTTGGGAACAAGTTATATGTTGATTTTCACACTTGCTGAATGTTCATGGAAATAGCGGCAGTGGACTCCGAGCCACCACAGCCGGGCTCATCATCCACAGACCTACGGCCTACTTTAAAACATATAGCATCATTTAAATGTTTTACTGCAGCTAAGAGTCTCGTCACCGTACTGTGCTTGACGTTTTCTCCAAATGTCAATCAGTTTTATGCCCTCATTCACAAGAAATTTCATCACAGTTGCCAGTTTGACTTAAATGCCCCTTGTATATATTACAATGACATCATGGCAAACATGTTCTATGTTAGTGTACTCACGACTCAATATTTTGCAGGAAGCCATCTCCCCCAAAGACAACAAAGCCTCGATGGGCATCTGTGCCTGAAGTTCTGCAGCTCTCTGAAAGTGGACGATAGCCTCTCCGGGTTTATTCATCTCCTGAACACACATCATACACACAAATGATGGGCCTGCACATATCCTCTCAGGACAAACAGTCTTTACACAGATGTCCAGTTAATGATTCTTGCCTTGAGCGCTTTTCCGAGTTCAAGGGAGAGACTGGCAGCCATGACCGGCTGATTCATCTCAATATAAACCTGCAAAGCATTACAGAATTGTCTAATAAACAAAATGAAATCTCTTATATTCATCCCTGGTGTAGAAATGTTAAAAGCCAAGCATACAGTGAAACCTGGGATTGCAAGTAACGCGGTTTGCGAGTGTTCCGCAAGACGAGCAAAAATGTTTTTAATTAATTTTGACTTGGAAAACGAACAAGTCTTGGTTTTACGAGTACCAAGTATCATGCATCACAAATGCGCTTCTTGTTTTGACGCCAAGCGTCACATGATCACCATTGAGCCAACGGGTTTTCTCTCTCTTGTGCTGCGGAATTGTGGGTAATCCTCTCCCCTGCTGGGTCTTAGTGCGCGTCTCTTACTGGTATAATCAACATCCGTACACGCGTATACTGTTTACTATAACACTGTAACCACGTGTGTGCGGAAAACATATTTTATTGGGTCTATATGCATGTGTGTACAGCGCGCGTGTAAAGCAAAAGCAAGTCTCATTAGAGAGGTTAAAAATCCATTTTCTCTCTCTGTATCAGCCTGCTCTTCGTGTGTGTGAAAAGAGTTTATTTTTACTTTTTTTTTAAAGGTAAAGTGCGGGTTAATTTGTTTTATTTTTACTTTATATTTTGTGTTAATTATTTTTATGTATTTATTTTTTTGGGGCTGTGGAACGAATAATTTGAGTTTCCATTATTTCTTATGGGAAAATTTGATTTGGTATACGATTGCTTTGAGATACGAGCCCGTTTCTGGAACAAATTATGCTCGTAATCCAAGGTTCCACTGTATCTGTTTAAGGCTCCGTTTGTGAATAAAACCAGAAAACAGAGAAAGGTTACCTTTATGGCAAAACTGTAGCAGTTGAGTGCTGCCTGCAGATGCTCATCAAAGCCTGGGGCTTGCAGAGCTCGCGTCTCTTGCTCAGACGCAAGAAAAAGTCGTGCAGCATCAGTTAGAGCCAGAGCCTCTCCTGGGGCATTGAAGAGCGTTTGCTCACACCTAGGGGGAAAAAAAAGAGATCCATTTTAAATTTAATATAGCATACAGAGAGCAACAAGTACACATGCAATCTAAATAACTAAGCATCCTACTACATGAGATGTGATTTAACCGTTCATTGCATTGTGTTTCCATTAATTAGGGACATTATTACAGTATTGAGTGGGGCTGAATGCTAACAGTAATTATGATAATTATGATTGTGCTCAATATTCAACACACATTCATTACAATTATTCAGAGCACTTCAAAGAAGCACAAATCTAGTGCAAAATCCTGTTTTTTTTTTCCTGCAGCTTTTTTACTACAATTCTATAAAACGTCAAATAAAAGTTATAAAAACTGCTCTTTTACTCATGTTGTGTTTAAATCTTTTTTTTTAATCTAAAACAAACATTATTAACTGAATTTAAACAACTATCTTCTTATTGTATTCCATTAAAGCATTAATCTCTGATGATATATTTAATTTATATTATATATACACACTATATTGGCAAAAGTATTCGTAATTCTGCATTTTCATGCATATGAACTTGAGTAACATCCAATTCCTAATTCATAGCTTTTATGATGTTGGCCCACCCGTTGCAGCTATAACGGCTCCAACTCTTCTGCGAAGGCTTTCCACAGGGTAAATCAAACATTGTGTTTATGGGCATTTTTGACCATTCTTTATGAACCTTGATTTGCCACTGGTGCGCAGTCATGTTGAAACAGGAAGGGGCCATCCACAAAAGTTGGAAGCATAAAATTGTCCAAAACGTCTTGGTATGCTAAAGCATTAAGAGTTTCTTTCACTGGAACTCCTGACTGTGCACCAGTGCACAAAGCAAGGTCCATAAGAACATGGATGAGCAAGTTTGGTGTAGAAGAACTTGGCTGGTCTGCACCTCAACCCTAGTGATGGGAAGTTTTAATCATTTTAGTGACTTCTCAAAAATCTCAAAATTTCTTAAATGTTCTATTGTACAGTATATTTCTATTTTTATTTCTATTTTTATGTACAGCATATTT
>JAOVVA010000028.1:9734229-9748245 GCA_028565275.1 Leiocassis micropogon | reverse complement strand
TGATACATTTTCTCAGTTTAAACTTTTGTTCCGTGATTTATGTTCTATTCTGAATAAAATATTAGAAGTTGGCACCTTCACATCATTGCATTCAGTTTTTATTCACGATTTGTATAGTGTCCCAACTTTTTTGGAATCCGGTTTGTATATAATCAATTGGGTGACAAATGTAACCCTGGACCATCTAATGGTTCCTGGTCTTGAAAGGGGTAAATGTTTTTGCAGGCTTTAAAATCTCACCTGCTGCATGCTTACAGTGCATTGCTGCATGTTCTCAGAGAACACTGTGAAATAAAAACCCACACATATCTGCTTTTATCTTAGATTTGAAAAAAATTTATTTGATTTAAAGTCAGCTGTTTATAAAAAAAAAATCAGATGGATCTGCCCTATAAAAAGGAGCACACAATGAATCAGGGGTGGTGCTCATGTCTGGGTAGCTCGGCTTTGCAGGTTGATATGAAATCACGTTTTCAGCTTGCTTCAGAGTATTGATTTATTTTTCTGTAGCTGAAACAAACTAGACCTGCAAACATACACTCACACACACACACACACACACACACACACACACACACACACACACACACACACACACTCTATTTAAGCCACATGGATTCTTACCCACATACTGCCTACACTTTTACCTTGATACTGAAACACATACACACTCCCACAACTAATTGTAACATGTCTTCCTCTCTCACGCACACACACACACACTCAATCTCTCTAAAACTTTGTTCTTTGGCTTCACAGAGTAAGTCCTCTCTCCGAGTCTCTCAATGATCTCTTCAGAGAAGTCTCCCACTTACAAAGGCGCATCACAGACCTCAACAATCGCCTAGCAACCTTGGAACCCTTTCTCCGTCGTCATGGCTACCATGAGGAAGACAAGAATGCCACCAAAATGCCCCCCCAGAGCCTAAAAGCTGTAGGAACAAGTCTGGCACAGTACCCACGCCAGCACAGGGTTCGAGTGGCTGGGCCCATGAACAGGGTGGCTCAAACCAGGAGAGTGAGGTTGTACAAGGATAAAAACGGGAAGGTCAAAGTGAGGGAGATAGGAACATAGAAAGGAGACAGAAATATATGTTCTAGATGAAGACATAAGGATATCAATATTTTTAAAAGATAATAATAATATCCAGATCTTATTTGTAATGCATCAAGTATAATCAGAAATTTGTCCAAGGTGAATCGTCATTCTTATATATCAACCTGCTTTACATACATCATATAAATTATACAGTAATATACTCTTTCTGCTGGCTGCACTAGTGTCAGCTCAGATCTCAAAGGTCCAATCAGAGTTCTCAGGCAGAGGAAACTTTAAGAGGCTTTCACTGGACTGTAACTAACACCTCCAGCATGGAAAACTTTGCCTAGCTTGTTACCAGTCCCCTGGTGATCTACTTCTTTCACCAAGTTAGTCTTAAAAGCCTCAGAGAAAATTGTTGTTTTATATTCGTAAGTTTGTACTTTTGAGATGAGGACAGAAGCTAATACACGAGTGACAGAATTAAGCTGTATAAACTGCTTCTCAATAAACATGTGCAGAAACACTTTTTGCGATCTTAATGTTTGTCATGTACTCCATTAATTATTCAGTACCAGTTTACTGACTCATAATACAGCAATTTACAAGAGAGTGGGTTCACCTGAATGAATCATTTACTAGTAGACTGGAAACACTGTTAGTTTATACAGATATGGGTCAAAGACAAAAAAAGGATTTTAACACATTAATTTCAGTTAAATGCTTTACTCTAGAGGGCTGAGTGTTTACTATACACACCTCGGAAAAAATGATCAATTAAAATGTCATTTTGTATAACAGATAACTGTCAAACAAGGAACCACATTTTCAATCATGCAACATGGAAAATAGATTAAAAAAAATATCATACTTTAAATATTTATAGAACACCAAAACATTTCGCTATAGTTTTATATTTCGCTATTATAATTACAACAGCATTCTGTGTTCTTCGTTTGAACCTAGGGCTGTTTTTTATTTACGAGCTCATTTAAATATTTTTATTGCATTAATAAATAAATAAATAAATAAATAATAATAATAATAATAATAATAATAACTATTATTATAATAATTAAAGGGCTATACCAAAAGTAATGCAAAAGTGGGCATAACTTTTTATTAACTGACATAGGTCATTCAAATTGCACTGTTGTTAGAGTAACTTTTCCTATTTTACAAAATTACTATTCTACAGTCTCTATCACAATGCATGCATCTGCACCATTATTAAATGCAACTGTAAAATCCTCTTTGAAAATCCCCCTTGTCGCAGTTGTTGGTTTCACACTGCTCTATAGACTATTTATGGAGATGACACCATTAACTAGAGCAATGTGTACAGATAGATGAATAAGTCTTAAAAAGTGGAAACCAGCACTGAAGACAAAGACAGACCATGCAGTGGGAGACTAGGAAGACTGGACTTCAACATTGTACTGCATCTGGCAAAACCAAGTATTACACATAAACTTGAATGAAGCATGGTGATGGAAGCATCATGTTACTGTAGAAAGGTTCTTTTTATCAGCAGGGGAAAGTGTGACTAGTCAGGACCAAATACAGAAACATCATTAAAAAAACAACTAGGATGGTAAATACAGAATGACAGCATGGCAATTCACAGGTTGTTGAAATCAAGATTCATTGAAATTATAAGGATCTGTAAGGAAGGATCATCTACAGAATTTTAAATATGATACTTATATAACTGAGTTTTCAGTTTGGGATTTTTAATACCTTTGCAAAATTGCATAATTAAAACAAGTCATTTTTAAAATGAATTAAATCTTGAAAATTATAATATGTACAGTGTTGGACAAAAGTATTAAGACAATATATGCCATGTATTATAGTGCACAAAACATGTGATGTCACTAATTAGTTCTCCCCTATCTGGCTGGAGACATGTGCTAATTAGAAGCAGCAGGTTTAATTAATGGATAGAACAAATATGTGGCAGGACTTTTACCTCCTGAAGCCTAAGTTCCCAGCTCTGCACGCGAATAGCTATAACTAGGGAATTTTAATGTGAACTGTGAATTTCTGTACATGATCTTCAGGAAGTAATCAAGCAGGCATGGATTGAGAAAGTGACACTAGAGTACAGCAGACGTCTTTATGACTATATGCTCAGTCGGATATACTGTAGATATATACAGTATGTTTGACGAGGAAAGGACCTCATACAATATACTGTACAGTATTGATTGTTGTATAGCAATTTCACTGCATAAAATAACAATTTATAAAATTTGAGATTGTAATTAAAACTTTGAATTTCACTTTTGCTTTAATATTTTTTGCCACCACTGTACTGAAGAGATCCGAATATGTTGTAAACGCACACACACATATTCATTCATTCATTCATTCATTCATTCATTTTTTCAGTGACCTAAAAAGATCTGGCCTTTGTGAATTAAAGTATGACTAATGCGAGAACTGTGTGATCACTACACCTTACTGTACACACGGTGGCAGACTTGTGTCACTTGTGTGCTTCCGCGGCTTGCCCATTCCGTAGATAATTGCTTCCAATCATAGAATCTAGTAAGATCAAATAACAACCTGCTAATTTAATATAATGTTTTAAGGCAGTCAGGCAATTCAGTCTAAATAAAGTAAAAAAATCAATGAAGTTCTATAATTCATAAAGACCATCCCTAATGACATCACTAATAACATCACTAATTTAATTAAATGCAAAAATGTGAAAAAAAAAAAAATCATACAAGCACAAGATTTGGAAAGAAATGTCTGAAACGAAACATGCACGGACAGACAGGATGATGGTAGAATATTCTCACCGGCTCACTACATGTGTATGCTCGAAGCCTTTAGACGGGCATCTGCTTCAAGTTATGATCAGGTTATGTGAATTTTTCATATACGGATTACCGTATGTGTGTGGGTGTCCATCTAGGGTATAAGATGCATTCATGTAAGTTTATTATAGATCATTAGATCTCTACTCCCTGGATGGCTTTCATTGTATTTCTCACTAAATTTGCTTTTTATTTTCCCCTTTGCTCACTTACAAAGAATGCACTCTTAATCATCAGTTAAAACTTACACAAGTTAATTACATAAGCTCCTGCCATGTGTCATCCCATAGCAATTTTTTTAAATTTATTTTTTATATTGGGCAATGTACTGCTGTAGTGCTGTAATGTAGATGTGTTCAGGTGTGTGTATAAGAGTGTGTGAGTGCTATGTACTATGTGTCCTCATTAAAACTTAAGCTCTAAAATGCTGTGCTCTGTCTCTACGGCAACGCTCTTCCCTCTCCGCTCTCTCCTCTCGCTCTTCTCTTTCTGCAGACACGATCTTCAGCATCTGACTCTGCTCCCATTAAGGGCTCCTTTACTTATTCAACCTCCATCCTTCTTTCCATCTGTACGCTCCAACGCCACAGTCTCCTCTCTTCCTCGCCATCTCTTCCCAACTCATCCTCTCTTCCTCATGGCCTCTCCATCCTTTTTCTTCATTCTCGTTCTCTTTTCTTTCTTTGATGTGTGTGGGTGTTGAGCTCATGCTGCACTTGCCATTTCTGCATTGTGTGTTGATTCATTGTAACATCCAATCCACCAGGACATGAACACACCAGATCGCACTCTCCTCCAGGTCTCTCTCACTCTCTCTCTCTCCAAAGAGCTAGTTGCTAGGTAACAGTTAATTGTCAAGAAATAGTTACATGTGTTGCAGTGTATTCCAGGATTGGCTCTGTGTGTATGCATGAGAAAGTGAGAGCGTGAATAGCTTCATAGAACGATGAACCTGCTACTATATTTTTAAGCCCAAACGACAATGATAACTGTAGGCACCTCTGAATATTTTATAGACACTCATATCGGCTGTGACGGCTCGTTTCCTGTCTCTAGGCACTGCATAATTTCAGCCAAGCAAAATGTTTAAACTCGATAAAAAAAAAAAAAAATGAAAAGGAATGTTTTCGTTTTTTGTTCCTCCCAAGTCAACACTCGACATTGATGTTCTGCTAGGTTGTGGTGGTGCTGCAACATTTCCATGGAAACCACAGCAGTTGTCAATCATATGATTTCTCTACATCTACAGCATACTATTCAGCATTGATTTTTCGCCCACTCTAAAACATTAGGTGTATACTAGTTAATACTAGTATACAGGATAATACTTTTTATTGTGTATGGTACTGGTTTTCTTCACGTTACTGTATATCCCCTGTGGTTTGTACCACCTTAGGTATTTAGAACAGTATAATGAAACTCTGGGATAATGGTACTCTGAAGCTACAGTGAGCAAAGGTTCATTGAAATTGGAAAAGCCTTGTCTTATCTTTTTTTTAATCTTTAATTGTCCAGTTTCAGGAAACCTCTGCCCATTGTAGCTGTAGGGTGCTGTTCTATACTGATAAGACAGACATTATGTTCGGTCTTCTCTCATTGTAGCCCATCCACCACAAAATTCAATGTCTTGTGCATTCTACAGTATTGCAAATGTGATTTGCTGAATTACTACATTATAGCCTTCTGGTCAGATATGACCTGTGTGCCTATTCTCTATTGACCCCTCTTATTAAGATGATGTTTCTACTCATAGAATTGTCACCCACTAGATGTTTATTGTTTATTACACCATCCTTTAAACTTTTGTGACCAACAGCCATTGTTTCCAGGCTATTTTGATGTTTTATTTGAATATAAACTGAAGCTTTTAACCTGTTCGTGCATTTTTTTTCAGCATTGCACTGCTACTCTGTGATTGGCCAATTAGATAATTGTATAAATGAGTAGGTATACAGATTTTCCTAACAAAACAAATTGTGAATGTACTTTTTAAGGTTAAATATGCCACCATACTGTATGCTGCATATTATTAAGTCTGATAGTATATCATGTTTTTTCCTCAGCATTAGGTTGCATGCTATTTAGTATAGAAGTATTGTATTGGTTTTCCACACACTACCTACTTACTGTAATTCAGATTATAATTCATATAACCACCATATATCATGCTTAATAATAATAATAATAATTATTATTATTATAATTATAATAATATTTTTAACAGAATTATTAAATTCCTATGTTTAGTTATCAACTGTACACTCTGGTGCATTTATACAGTAGTAGGGTTTTGGTTTTCTCCTACTCACCCATACATTTTATTTATCAAGCCAAAGTAAGTTCCATGACTGGCACTAAGACTGGCCTGTATTTAGTGGCTGGAAGCCCCTGCTTTCTGCATGGCAGATGAGTAGCCTACCACTGAGCCACAAATGCCCTTTCCTATATTGAGTAGTTAGAGTCACTGCTAGAGTAGAGTATCTACCATTTAGTGTGGGAATTTAGCCTTACATTCCCCTCTACTTCTACAATGTTTAAGGTGCGTAATATTTATCTAAATGTTACGTTTAGAATTGTGTTGATTTTCTTTGTTTCCTATAGGTTTGTACTGTATATCCAGTGTAAATGTAATCCAGTAATGCAGTAGTGTGCTGTTAAAAAAAAAAAGACAGACTCTCATCATATGCCCCAAGCTGCTGAGTATTTCCTAACAAATATATTGTATATATATATATATGAATATTGTTTATTACGCTCATATGCAGTTTAGAATGTAGCTGTAAAGGAAGAAGGTGAAAACAAGAAACAAAACGTGGGATTTCTCCCTTTTATTTATTGTCAACACTGTTTTGTACAAAGAGACAGAAGAATATATCTTAGCACTTATATTTCACACATACTGTGTCTGTACTCTCAATAGCTTAAGTATTGTGAAATTTCCCGTTAAATTATTATTGTAATCTTAAACACAGGTAATCTCTCTCTATACAAAAATGGATTAAGAGAAACCATTTGGTCATATTTACACAATCTGTACATTTGTAATTCGTCATTAACATTTAAAATAAGTGTCGGAAAAACCAAGGAAAAAAGATAATTAGAAATATCAATTTATATGAAAGACAACAAAGGCATACGTTTTATCCTTTCAATTTCGGGTCTACCCTCGGTCATGTGATCGTATTATACTGCTATGGTGGTTATAAAACCTTCCTAACAAAAGTGTATGGGAAATGATCCCATCCTAGTATCCATATGTCCATATATTAAAAATTATGGAAAAAAGGGGACTTCTTTATTCATAGCAGAACTTCAACACATGTGAGCTGCATCTCACACATACCCACACACAGAGGTAATCAAGCATGAATTCAGGCACATGTATTCTACAAATACCTGTGACATACATTAGCAGAGGAGGGAAATAAGGAGCCAATATGAAACAAGAACTGATAAGCCTACACCCGATAACAATGTTGCAGCCTCTTTGTGCAACGGCCAACTCCCAAGAATCCTATACTGTACATGAGTGAAAATTATAACAGAGTGCAAATATGAAATGTAGGCTACTATCTTTCACTCTCTTATGTGTACAATCCTGCCATTGTCTCTTGTAATCTCCACCTACATGCAGTGAACAGCTCCACTATCACAGAGCCTCCAGTGAATTGGTGCGAGTCCAAACTATAGGCTACGTTACAGGAAGAACTGCAGCTGTTTTGAGGAAGAGCAAAGGCGAACCGAGTTCCTTGCCAGCTCAATTTCACAAAAATAAGAAAATAAGAACAAAAATAAGAAATTTTAACAGCCAATTCACTGTTCTATAGCACTGCTAACCCAATAGCTTTTGAGTTAGCCTGCGTGACTTCCTTTCTGATAGACACTCACTCTTCCACTGTCACCCACACACACAGATTTTCTCTGTCCAGTGCTACCAAATCCATCCCACATAAAACATCAAGAGTGCCAGAAGAAGTGGCCACACTGCATAATTGTACACCAATCCTGAAAAATTTCATTTAAGAAACAAACATTTGACGGAAGAAAAAAAAGTGTACCCTTAATAAGAAAAAAGACCACGTTTAAAATAAAAACACATTTTTCCAAGGGTCAAACATGCAAATATATATATATTTTGCAGTGATAGATTAATTCAATCACTTACATTAAAAAATAGCCCTATGAACACAAGAATGAAGATAAACTTGTTGTCGAGTTAGAACCCCACACATGAATCAAAAGTTCAAGCTGAGGATAATGCTTTCTGTCAAACACCAGACCATTATTAGTTTGAACTCTGTGTGACACTAACTGGTATAGGTTGAGCAAAAGAAAGACACAATTCTTTTTTTTACACAAAAAAGAAAAACACTAAACGTGGTCTTGGAATTATACAGAATCTAAAAGCTGGAATGTAAAATAGAAAGGAAGATGCATGCATGTCTCTCACAATGTACTCACAGTTTCACAAACTCTCACACACTTAGCAAAAAAATGAAGAAATGTGGCGTTTAAAGTGGTGTTTTCTTCAAGTCCACAAAATAGATATTTACACAGCAATTATTAATATAAACATTGTGCTTGAATTGGAGATCCGTTTGGCTGAGAGTATGTTTATAAAATGTGAATAAAGAAGATGTATATTCCACACAGAAAAAACTTATTTAGAGCTATATAGGTACATGGAAAAGAAAAAAAAAAGACTGGAATTTCTGGGACCACCAGAAAAGGTTACATGTAGGCTGGTGGAATGTAAATAGGACACAGTCTATCGATTATACCACTAAATGGCCAGGTTTACTGGTTAATCTAGTTAAAACATTAACAAAGTGTAATTTTTGTCTAATTCATGTAATACTAGACAAAATACCTCAAGTGAATATATACGCAGTAATCCTGACTACTTATAGACTATTGCTGGTTGTCCAAGATTGGTTGGGTTAATATACAATAATGATTAAGTCTAGAACATTTAGTTTGTTTAGTAAGTGCCATTCCAACACATTTGATTTAGAATAAAACTAAATAGAAGAGTGTTCTTTACAGATCAGCACTGTTTTAACTGTGGTTTAAGCAAAAGCAGAGCTAGTCAGGATGCTGTCTGTTGAAATATGTAGAGAGAGTAAAGAAATAAGTAACATTTGTACTTGTGTTATTATAATTTTGATCTTTTCTATGTTTTTGGGCAGGTTGAATTGTGCAAATATTCAAATTTTACTTCATATTTTAGTAAGTGAAACACATCCTAAAGTTAAATCTTTGCCGTATTCTTACTGTACAATTCTGAAAAAAGAATATTTACACTTATAAAATACAAGTGGCTGCCAAGGCAAAGCTCTTTCATAATATCCTGTAAAAGCCGTCTCATTCTTGGCCAAAAAGAACAAAAAGAAAGGGAAAATATTACCTCCAGGCTAAGTGTGGAAAATAATGAATCGATTTATGTTCGTTTTTTCATTATTTGAACTTAACGCTGCAGGTCAATAAAAAAAAAATAAGACATCCCATCTAATAATTTCACTAAATACTAAGTTATTTTCTGTAGAACGGGTTTCACTGAGAGCTGTGCAAATTGAATTCAAAATGAATTTTGTAAAACAAAAATTCTGAATTTACATCCGTGCTACACAATAATACAATTTAAGATTGTGTTATGTCTCTGCACTGAATTGGACATTGCAATTCCTTTTCAGGTGTCTTTATCACAAGTAACGATCCAGAATCATGGATACTCATCCAATTACCAATCTGTGTGCAGTGACCAGAAAGTTGCCATAGCAACATGACCTGTATAATTAGAATTCTGGGACTCCTGCTAAGGCACGTAATGTGCTGTGTTCTAAACCAACGCTCTACTGACATTAATGCAACATTATAAAAATTGTAAAGCCATAAAAAGAGATCATAATAATTGTCCTTCAGCACAATATCTCGAGTACAACTGAAGTACTTTGCAAATCATGCCTTTTACATATAATATTACAGCACTCAATAAATGAAATAAACATGAATAATTAATAGTAAATAAAGCTGAAAGGAAAACAATTTTTTTCCAGCTTGGCATTGTCCCTGGCGGTCCTGGAGTTCCAGATCAGGGCAAAATGGCATGATGATGTAAGACAATGCAAGCTCTGTTGACAAATAGGATCAAATGACAACCCATGATGAAATAAGAATTCTCTGCAAAGTAGTATGCTAACACAGAATTGTAAGCAGAGTAAAAAGATATTACAGCATGTAACATACAGAAATCAATCCCAAACTGAACATCATAAACATTGTAATCTAATAATATTATTGTTAACATCATCAATACAATTATTGTAAGGTGTACCCTGTTGTTTCTAGACAATAACTGATTTCTCTTCACGATTGTACCAGGTCTCTGTACCTAAGCTTAATCGGACATTGTGTTTTGGTATAAGGAGCAGAAAAATAAAACGGATAATTAAAAAGAAGAGAGGATAAAATAGAGGGATATACTGAGGTTGTCACTCTCTGGTCTGAGCTTTTGTCTGGTAAACAGGTCCCTTCTCTCTATTTACAGTGCTCCAACAGTGCTACGTCCACCTGTATCAAACATAGATCAGTTCCTCTTGTTTGCTTTCTTGGTTCTGAAAGTGAAGTTACAAAGTAGACATGATCTGTTGGTCATTACTTTAGTCTGCTGCCTCCTTGCTTTTCAAATTCCATTTGTCTTCTTCCACTTCTTTCTTTCTGCCTCTGTCTCTTAACTGCACATAAACATCAGACATCAGACTCAATGCTGGAGAGCTTCTCGTATACATGTCCATTACTTGAGCCATTGAAAGGTCTCTGTGCTTGTCCCATCCCTAACCCGTCCCTTGCTGACAGCAGCTTGTTGTTGCCTGCTGCCCCCCCATGGTGGTTGCTGAGGGGCCCACTGAGGCATAGCTCCTTGGGAAAACGGGGTCCCACGTTGGACAAAACCCCAGCAGAAGCAGAGGCTGGCAAATAAGAAGTCACCCCCATGGAGCCGCGGAAGTCTGCCCGGTTGTTGTTGAGGAGCTGTTGCTGCTGTTGTGGCTGCTGCTGCTGTGGCTGTGCCTGTTGCTTTTTGATGTAGTACGATTTGGCGCCATGTAATAGGCACTGGTCATCGCCGAAGGTTGGGATGAATGGGTTCTGGTTCACCTTATCTGGGTAGAGAGATTTAGACAAGGAGTAAGTCCCAACCCCTCGGGTACCTCCCATACCTCCTCCCATCATGCCTCTATCCCTGTCCCTAGTGTCTCTTTCGCCTACAGAGCGACGGTGCAAACCTCCCTCACCCCCACGGAACAAGCTAAATGATGAGCCACCTCCCTTCCCCCGGTCCCCACCACTAAAAAACGACTCCCGTTCCTCTCCCATATACCGCTCAAACATCTGGGCATATGGGCTTGCACCTTCCATGTAGCGATCTTTGTCTTTCAGGCTCACACTCCGGGGTTGAGGAAGCATAGCTGCTCCTCCAAACCCTCCAGAGCCTCCCATCCTACCCGCCCCTTCTTTCTGCAGGTCTACGAATGTGTCATAGGAATGCTGCCTACGCAACACCCTGCCCCCTGGGCCAAACTTGCGCCTCTGCACCTGGGTTTGTGCCCCGCCACCTCCAACACCTCCCTTTCCACCTTCTGGGGGGAACTTGCCCCCTATCTGATCCAGGAGGAGGTGGTTGTCCTCACTGATGTCATACAAGTTGCCTGGCTTCTTGCATGAATCACATCGCTTGCAAGTGGCTGAGCTTGGCCTACTGGAGGTTTGTCCACTACCCCCACCTCCTCCACTTGATCCCACTACACCCCCTCCTCCCCCATGCATACAAACAGGCTTGCTGCCTCCACTATGGCAATTACGGCATTCCCAATCCCCTCCTGCCAAACCTCCCACCCCTCCAATGTTCTTTTCCCAGCATGCATGGCCCTGCTGCCCAGGAGATCCTCCCACTCCACCCTTACACTCTGTCTTCTTGGATTTACCTTTCAAGAAATCGTCCACAGGAACCAAACTAGTGCACGCTCCCCCGCCACCACCACTGCTGACTATGCCGCCACATCCGCCCCCACCCAGACCCCCTCCGCCACCCATTCCTGGAGCATCACTTAAATCCAAGTGCTCCCACTGGGATGCCCCTTCCTTGGATCGGAACTGGTCAATGTAGAAGTCCCTCAGATTATCTTTGTCATGGAACATGTACGAAGAGTTGGCCCCTCTCAGACTCTTGCGTTCCACAGGTGGGGTAGCTGAACGGTGCCCTTGTGTAACAGGATGATGGTGGTGGTGGTGGTGGATGGTGTGGTGGGTGCGCCTTCGGAAACCCAGCTCGATTTCATCTTGCTCCCGGCGTGACTTGGCAGAAGCTGGCCTTTTTTTCAGGCTGTCCCTGTACTGCTTGCGTCGTTTAGCATTGCCCTCAAGGTTTCCATAGGTCACGGTGTGAGTGGAAATATCTGACACATCTGAACGGATATTTCCGTCGTCCCCTCCTGACCCCGCCCCCCCTCCCCCACAGTACCTCTCATGTCCTGCGATAAACCCTGAACTGGATGCCCCTCCCTTGAAGGAAAACTTCCCATATATATCAGGCAGGCCAGACTTGAAGCTCGACTGGGTGGGGTGGCCTGCAATCAGGTCAAACTTTTCCCTGTTCCTGTGTGTCAGTGACTGGCGGGGCTGGGTTGTGAAAATAGGCGCTACCCCTCCCCCTAGACTGTCACAATCGTACATCCCTCCCTCCAATGAGCTGGCACTGCCTAAGCTACGAGGTCGGTTAGGCAAGGGACCCGACATACCCAGAGCCAGTCCGGATCCCGTGCCCCCATGGTGGTGCAGGTAATGATCCTGGTACAGGTTACTGTCCTTCAGGTGCATGTTCCCAAAAGTCCTCTCCACATCACTCACATAGTCGCTGAACATATTATCTTCTGGCAGATATGGAGGTGGAGGCTTGCAGTCACTGTGGCCTGCCAGACTGCGCCGATGCTCACTGATGTCATAGACAGCTGACTCACGATGGCCATAGTCCAGGGCACTGTGGGGAGAGCCATTGACCCCAGGCACAGAGGTCATATTTTTGGCTGTACGCAGCAATCGAAGGATGTTAGAGTGGGTGTTGTTCATGTTCATGTTCATGGTGGCTGACGGAGAGTTGAGGCCCGATTTGTTCTCCTCAATCTGGACACCATGGATGCAGCTGTAGATCCCCTGATGAAGAAATTAAAGAAAAGTAAGGTTATGAAACAGGGGGAAGAAGAAAGAAAGACATAAAAAATAAGAATTAATTTGCTGCGTTTATGGTGAATAGTAAAGTATTATGTTAAAATTTAATCAATGCCCTTGCTATATCCATTAAAGAATACAACATATTGGGCCTCACAACAATCCATACTGAAGGATGGTATAGTAAATGGTAGGTTCATTAAAGCTCCATACATCAGACCCCAGCCCTGCACTGTCAAATGAAGGAGGGGTTACCATGAAAGACAGGTTGAAAGAGATAAAGTAGGTGGTAAACGTGTGATTGATGGTGTTTTTGCAGTGAGACTGGTTTTCACCAACAATCAATAATGCCAATCAATGTGATTAAAAATTCAGCTAACATTACTACATCTTTTTAGCTCTTCTTCTTAGTATTAAAGAAACAACAGGAAAACGAATTCTACAAAAATATCTGAACCTCTTCAGCTTAATCCAATGTATTGCTTTTTTAAGCACTCATCTAAAATTTAAATTCCATTTAAATGATAGAATACTGCCCATCAATTTTCTTTGTTAGTTCTTTAGTGCTATTCAAACAGGAACTCCTTAAATTTATTAAAAAAAAAAAAAAAAAACACAGAAAGGAAAAATAACAATTATGTAATACACAAAAATAATCTTAAAAATATTCACATGTCCTGTAAGATATGTCTATAAATTGTGATAAAATGTTTCTTCTCTGACCCTTAGTAACATTTTCTGGCTCACCATTGTTCTTGTGCACATCTTGTGTTAAAGTGCCCCTATTATGCGTTTTCAAATATGATCTTTCATGCAGAGTGTCATGTAGCTGTATGTGAACATAAACTACCTGCAAAGTTGTGATGCCGACAGTGCACGATAAATGAAGTTTTTGTCTATTAAAAAAAAGAGTCGGCTCACATTCGC
>JAOVVA010000028.1:9707089-9733664 GCA_028565275.1 Leiocassis micropogon | reverse complement strand
TCATTTAGAAATGGGGTAAAATTAAATCTATTTTTGGAGAAAACTAAAGTGTTTTTTGACCTTGCATACATGTAAACTTGTTGTAAGAGACTCATAAAGCAATATTAGTAACCTTTAAAATGGCATAATAGGGGCACTTTAAGCATATCTTCACTAAATCCTGTCCCTTTTGGACATTCTTGCCAGCTTGGCTCTTTTCTTCCATTTATCTTCTGACCCCTTCATCTGATTGGTCTTCTACGGACATATTTTCCATGTCTCTCATATGATGTTTCTCTTTTCTTTTGAGGGGTCTACATATTCTTCTATTTTATCACTTGTTACTCCACACATACACTTTGTGTCTTCAACCTTTGCTTTTCTTATCCTGAAGCCACTCTTAAAGCGTCTTCCATGCTCTGCTCCTGTATTCTTTAATATTTGAACATTTGATTATACACTTCTACCTCAAGAAATGCTTTTAGCACCTAAAAGAAAGGTTGTCATAGAATATATAAGTCCTACCTGTGCAGAGATATGATTCTTACTTTTATAGTTTTGGGGACATCTGTACTTATTTATAAATTCATGAGTTATTTTTTCCAGTCTGAAATAATTTCAGATTAACCAGGTTTTTCAGAGATGCTTTGCCAGCTATCTTGCAAATCTAGCCTTTCTGGGCAGCTCAGTTGGGTTAAGGATGACTATATGGCTAGACTACTCTATTACAGACAGTATTCCTTCCTTTCCTATATCACGTATGCACCTTTGAGTTGCGTTCGAGGTTGGTAAACATCATGGCTCACTGAATGGGTAGCACTTTGATGGTAGCCATTTCTGTTGCTAAACTCATTTGGCAAAAATTAACTTGTCATTCAAACCCACATACAGTGTAGGCAGAAAAAAGTTAAACCTATGAAAGGTTTTTCATTGTTGTTTATCCCACTGGGGGAGCCCCATAAGAATGTTTGAAAAACCCTACAACTAAAATGATTGTCTAAGTTGTTTCCAAGTAGATTACACTTAGAAATTACCGAACATGACCTTCTTATATGGTTCTTTAGATGGTACCATAATTGCTGTTGCTAAACTTATCTACTGTATCTAGTGGGATTCCAAATGGCTTTATGTAAAACAGAGGGTTTCTATTTCAGTGAGGATTGTAACTAGTTCCATTTAGTTCGGTTAGTTATCCACATAAGAATCCTTTTTATATAACTGTAGATTAAAAAAATTCAGCTGTAAGTATTTCATGGTTTGTAGCACATCTAGGGTTAATTCATTCTCAGCCTAGTCTTTTAGACAGTTACCTCAGCGGCTTTCAAACACAACTGTACTACAACAGTTCCCACTGTATCATTTGTAATGGAAAAAACAGAGGGACCCGCTCACCCTGCTAATGGAAAAGGTGATACCGGGCTTGCCCGAACACACGCCCATGAAGCAGAAGCGTAGCTGCCAGTAGAACAGATGCTCAGCTATGAAGGTGATGAGTGACAGCGCCATGGCAGCCCCCAGCATGTAGAAGACGCCGGCCATGTTGTCGACATCCAACTGGCTGCTCATCACCTCGTTCTTCTCGTTGTGACAAATCCCAGTTAACCACAATGCCTCCAGCTCCTCCATCTCACCTGTTAAGAGAAAAAAGGAGAGAGAGGAAGAGAAAGAGAAAGAGAGAGAGAGAGAGAGAGGTAGAAATGATAGAATGGAAGTGGGGAAGGCAAGAGAAAGGTAAAGAATTCGGTGGATTTTTTTGAAAAAGTGTATGGAATGAGGATTTTGAAACGGGGACAGGTGAAGGAGGGGTGGGTTATGGGAAGAATGCGATAATGTTGTGACCATGACAGTAGGTTATGGGATTTATTTTGGGTAAAGGACAAAGAGAGGTTGAGAGAGTGGGCAGAGAGAAATAAAGATGAGTAAGTGTGTGATGTCTTTGCCTTAAGTTAAAGTGTCTCTACTGTTGTAATCCAAGTTGAAGTATGTGTGCCCGTGTGTGTGTGTATATTTAAGACACATTCTACGTGTGTCTGAATATAACATGGGAGCGTACGAATGCTTTTAAGCCTTTACTTAAATGTGCATTAATGTTTTTTTTTTCTCCACCGTGTTCATCAATAATGTGCTCTTTGAGTTCTTTTTCACGGTTTTGCGTTAATTATGGCTTCTTTGTATTTAGAACTTTATTTGTTTTAAAGTTGTCTGATGTAGAGTGTCGTAAACAAATTAAAGCCCCTGAGACACAAAACATTTGTCATGTTGAATTACTCCGGATGTTTTCCCAGCAGAGCGCTTCCTCATTAATGATTGATTATGAGTGTCACTTGTGATTTAGCTTCTGGAGCTAAGGGGTGACCTTAGGGCCTTGGCAGTCATCAAAGCAGGGACAGGATCTTGCCCCCACAAATATGGTATCAATAAATGTAGTAAATTATGTCACAATAGACACTGGCCGATCTGAGATATCATAGGTTTTGGCATATACAGTATTTTTTTCATTTAAAATAAAAATAATTATAAACTGACTGGAAGAAACAAATTTTAAAAGAAAATGTACTGCATATTTAAAATCTTTAAAAAAATAAAATAAATATGAATTAATACTTTTAAAAAGACATCAGGGATATTAGCAAACAAATACATACTCAGAGTGAAAACATACTGTGTTTTTAATGGATACTGTACATACTGTAGATGCAAATATAAACAGGAGACAGGTTCATAAAGAAATATATCGATTGTAAATAATTATATAAAGTCTTTTTCAAATTTGAGATTAAGTAACGGTTGGAGCCAGAGGTGACAGACCATGAATTAGCACGTCTACCTTTTTTTATTCTCTAGGGTTTGCCCTAGCATTGTGCCAGGGTTAAATAAATAAACAAGCAAGCCCACATAAATTATAAAAAGAAAAACACATATGGATATTTGAAACATTGAATAGCTAAAGAAATGCAATGTTACATATCACAGAAATGCATTCAAGTATCATGATATAATACTTTAGTCACATGGCCCCCACTCTTTAATCATATTCTATATCTTTTATTCTTAAAAAGACAAAAGGGTGGTGTTCTACTGCACATCCTAAGTAAAAAAAAAACTGGCCAAAACAAGAATGAAAGGATCTTGGTTAACTACTAATAATGGTAATGTCCATCATTACCATTGTGGATTGGTCTGACTGGCTGTTTGATTAACCAGCTAATACTTACTGCAATAAACACCCAAAACAAACAGTGCATCCAGTCCCAAAATAAGTTCCCATAGTTCTCACTGGTACCAAAGCCTATGATGTAAAAAAAAAAATGGAAAATGCATGACTCAAGCGCTCTGTCCAGGGGTGTGTGAAAAGGTTGAAGGTTCAAGCCCTAGCACTGCCAACCTGCTTTTAATCTCATCGTGCTCATAAGTCCCTCAACCCTATCTGTTCCATGGACCAGTGGCGGCTGCTAGCTTTTGAAACAGGGGAAGCTCATATTAGACCTTCATCATAAAATTTATTATTATAATTACATTTTTCATCATAAAAAATCACCTGCAAATCCACATCGGACTGAACTCAAATCTCTGTAGCGCTGATATATACTTAAGACATGCTGTCAATCAAAAAAGGGGTTCCGCCCTTTAAACAGCTCCTCCAATCATCATGCAGTAGCCCAGCGTCCTGGCCCGCCCACTGCTCCATTCACTCCCAGAGAAGCTGGGCTTCCCTGGAAGTGACGATTTTGGTGCATTTATCCAATTACCGTCCAGCTTTCCTGCAGTGAAAAAAGCTCCTCTGTGCTGCCCATAGAGCTCCAGTGAAGCTGGGCTTCACGAGGGTTTAACGCGCTGTGCTGCACGGAAATGTATGACAAAAAAATCGCGTCAAACAATCTACAATAAATACCTGATTCTGAACGAGCTAGTCATGAAGTTATATACGACAGTGCATATATGAGCATTTATTTTCTGACATAGTAGAGGAAGCGGAGCTTCCCTTGTAGTCTTAGAGCAGTCGCCACTGCCATGGACGTTGTATCTTGGCTGACCCTTTGCTATGAACCTTACTTCCTCTAAAGCCAGGATAAGCAAGGAAAGGAATTTCACTATGCTGTGATGTACAGTATATGTGAAAATTGAAGGCTTCATCTTAAAATATATAAATACATACAAAAAACTAAATACCCAATCCAGGTTTTGATGGAAGGGTGGGAGTCAAAAGCTTTGAAAGAGTCTGACCTCTGATGTCATGCCGAAAGAAAAAAAAAAGTTTACACTGATGTGTGCAAAAGACATTCTGACACACAGAGACAGCTCAAATTTTTAACAGTGACCTACTTAAAGAGAGTAGGAGAAGAGAGCTGATAGGAGTTATAGGCTGAAGGAACTATGAGACATTTCTTTCTGTCAGTGTATTGGACTTGTCTGAGTAAAGGAGAACCATGCTCCCATTAGAGCACTGTAGTCTGTTCCCTTGAGACAGAAATGAGCGTGTATGAAAGTCAGAGGAAGCTGAAGAGAAAGATAGAGAGCACGAACAGGTTATCTGTGCATTTCTACAAGCACGTCATACGCACATTCAGTACGTGAAACCAAGCAAGCCATTGTACACCTATGCCCTCAATCCTGGCAATTACATAATATTGTATAATGCCTAGCAGTAACAAAATGACATGTAACACACCTGAGTACACCCAAAGCAGACCTGGCCCCCAAACAGGCAGCTGCTGGGCTACCTACAGTAGCTAACACATGTCACTAGCTCTGTTTGTCTTTATGGATGCATGAGCAAGCAATCACTCAAAGCAAGTCCTGTAACTAGGCCAGGAATAATGTAAGCTAAACAGAGAATACTTTGTTTGGCTCAATCCACACTTGCCAGTACGTTTATGTTGTCTGATGTGGAAATCTATTCACAAAATCATTTTGTGCTCAAAATGGAACACAACCAAAGTCTGTGTGGCTTTGATTGTGTACAGGATGAGAACATCGTTAGTGAAAGCTCATTAAATGAATATAAAAGGAGGAAGTAGGAATGGCATGGTATTTTAAACATCCAAAGCTCTTAGACACTTTAGAAAATTGTTTCTGTTGCTGCCTGTACATGCCTTTGATGTATTTTTCACATACTGTACACACATTTGAGCTCCAAGCTAAGATTTAAGTACTAAGTCAGTTCTACTTTATATTTACACCTGATAAATAGGAATTTGTAAACAAGAGTATTGTAGATACCATATGATTTGAAATTAATATATATAAAAAGAATATATATAAAATGCAACAAGGAGGACTCTGGAAAGAGAAGATAAGGCAGAGAGAATTGTAGAGAATGAGAATTTTATACACAGAAAAGTGGAGATTATACATATAAAGCCTGGCTCAGAATTACAGAGAAAGACTTAAAAAAAAAAAAAAAAAACAGGAATGAGGAAATGCTTAAATAAAGAGGCAGGAAATGAAGACCAGGTGGCATCAATTGAAATTAACAGCAGGAATAATTCAATATGGAAAGCAAAGAGGGTCAAAAATGTGTGAAAGTGAAAATCCTTTGTGTAGAATAACTGAACAACTACAGACTACCATTAAAGGCATAAACAAAACATTTTTTTTTACCACATTTTTATTTATTTATTTATTTAATTAATTAATTTAAATATATCTGAATGTAAAGTATGTTAATCATATTCTGTCATTTTAATTAGTTTCTAATGCAAATTACTGCAATAAACCTTGGTTCCTACTGTATGTAATATTACATGCAGAACTTACTCTTTATACAGCATGATCATGACTCGAGTCTTATGCAACTAATTGCAATAAAAAATGAAATCGCAATTTAGATTTGTGCAATTATTTAATCGCAAAAGACTGAAATTTATTACTGGTAACATAAACGTCACAAAATGTGTCAAAATAATCATAATGCCCTATATAATACAAAAAAAAAACATTTTTACTCAACAGGACTTCTAGTATTTCTGGGAAATTAATATTAAATGGGGAATCTCTCTCTCTCTTTCTCTCTCCCTCTCAGTGTGTGTACGTATGTGTGTGTGTGACATCTACATAATTCAAATCCAGTGAAAAAGTTCTTAACTTGGCTAAGTTGTCCTCGCGGCTAACAGGAAATAGTTTATCAGTTGTTTGACTACAGAACTTGGTGTGGAATGGCTTATAAGTTCACCTTACCTTGTCAGCTAACCAACCTGTGGTATGTCAGCTGACCAACATACCAAAATCAGGAAATCTATTCTTTTTAGGGAGATAAAACAATAAAAATTTGATTGATTAGGTCTTTAAGGAAAGAACTGGAAATGGCTTGATGGCTAAAAGACACGGATCTGGTCCTCAATGCTATCTTTTAGCATACAAAGAGAAACATTAGCCATCTGAATTATTAGCATAGTCCATATTTACATAAAAATCAATCCAATCCAGTCCAAGTCCTTGTAATTTCTTTTCTTAGAATGAATATGATACCTGCCTTTGGAGGTTTGTACTCCAAGCTTTATACTACCTGAATAAATAAATTAAAAGCTTTTGGATAAAGTTATATTTAGGCTCACAGTTTTTTTTTAGTGTATAAAATTAACATACACTACAGTTATTACTAGTTATGTTGTATTCATGTACAGTAGCCAGGTTTTACTGCATAATTTTAGCTGCATTGCTCAAGTGAGAAATAAAATATGAAATAGCATTTCTCACCATCTCCAAACAACTGCAGAATGGCAAGGTCCACAGGTCTCTTCCAACCAGCATCTTTCTGGATAGCAATGCCGTAGCCTGTGGTAGCAAAGATATAACCACTTCCGATAGTCACAAGCTTGCAGCCCTCATCTCTGCCTGCCATGTAGTTCAGCACAGCAGCGTCATAGATAAATGCATCCAGTTTTCTGCCAAGAACAAAAGAAGAAAATATAATCGATGTGGGCATCGATTGAAGTGTGTTTTTTCTAGACTGTGACTAATCCATGCTAACCTTTTAGAATGTATTTTCCTGCTCAGTTTAGTAAATGACAAACTAAAAAGTCCATGTACTGCACTACTAATCAAAGGGCTTCTTGCTGAGGCTATGAATGGCGCTGTTGCAGCTGTAGAGACTGTTGGTTCTAAGCATGATGAGACAAGTCCAAGCCCCAGCATGATAAGTGACATCAAAAGAAATTTCTTTTAAGATATTTTTTAAATCTTGTATTTCTTTAAAAAAATTAAAAACCTGACATAAATGTTATGAATAGTGCAATTCTTACTCACTCATTTTCTATACCGTTTATCCAGTACAGGTTCGCAGGAGACATGTAGCCTATCCCAAGGGACTTGGGCACACACACACACACACACACATACACAAACACTCACACACTATGGGGAATTTGGAAATGCCAGTTAGCTTAGTTTGCATGTCTTTGGACTGCGTAAGGAAACTGCAGTACCCAAAGGAAACCCACCAAACACAGGAAACACACGCAAACTCCACGCACACAGACCCGAAAGCAGGGAATAGATCCCTCGGCCCTGGAGGTGCAAGGCCACAGTACTAACCACTATATTCTTTCCATATTTCATTACTCAGGTAAATTAATTTTTTTTTTTTACAATTTTCCGAGAAGACACATTTATTTAGCATTTTTTTTTTTAGAAGAGAAGCAGTTTTTAGAGGAGTCTCCAGTGTCACTGCTTTGTAAAAGTCAAAGGTGAAGCTGTAACTTTAATTCTTCTACCTCTGGAAAGTTTTCAGGACAAAGGGCTTTGCAATGTGTTATGGTGGGCATGTTGTTAGAAAAAGATTTATCAACTTTGGATTGGTAATAGTAACAGTGTTTTAATCAAGTGCCACACCAACCCATCAATTATTTTCTTCTTTAACCGCACACCTTTTAATATGGATTTCATATAAAAATAAAGTTGGTATTGCTTTTCATTATGTTTTAATGAAGAAATTAGATTCTCTGTATAGTGTTCCTGGTCCAACCTCATCTTTTCTTCCCTTTTTTATTCTCCCCTTTGTATCTTGAGAAAAAAAACATATATTCAATTTGGAAATTATCTGTCGCGCATTATCAGTGCACACTCCACGTACGGTAAATCCCATCATATACCTTTTCTCTTTGTTGTAGTACAGATATGCAGTTATACTTTTAATAATGTGGACATCCTAGTCTGGTACCATAATACAGAATAGTTTCTGTTTTTTTGCTCTGGGTGGAAATGTGAATCTTACATGTATTTAATTTGAAATCCAGACTGTAAGTTTAAACATACAAATGTTACATGTGTGGTTTAGGCATGCCTAAACAAATAATTTCAGACTTCATAGTTTGTTGCTATTAGCAGCTATGTGTCCACTGAACACCCGCTCACACACAATCACATTCTATCTGTCTTCTTCTCTCCTTCTCTCTGTCCCCTAACACACTTTGGTTGCTTTTTTTAACCTCTTTCTCTCTTTTACCCTGTTTTCAGGCTCTGGAGGGCCTCGTTTACGTTCTTCTGGTGGAAGCTGGTCATGTAGCTGTGCATCTCTTTGTAGTTGTTCCTAATGTTCCTCTCTGTGCTGCCATTGGGAACAGTGCCAAAACGGAACGGTGGAGAAAAGTCATTTGGTCGTTGAAACTGTAGTACGAAAAGAAAAAGAAAGAGAGAGAGAGAGAGAGAGAGAGAGAGAGACAGACAGACAGACAGACAGAGAGTAAGAAAAGAAGAAGGTCAGGGTGAATACAGTAGTTAAACCTGCATTCATCCAGAAATGCTACAGTAGGTACACCATGTAATAAATTTTCAACAGTTAGTTGGAAAATAATTTTTAAACACATTTAAACACATATTGCACATCTTGGTCTTTCAAATCATAAAAAACAAATGAGATCTTTTTCCTTTTTTCATTTGATCAAATATAGGATATGTGATGCTGTTAAAGAAAAAAATACAGCATCCTAAAATGATATTTAACAAAAAATATAGCACAGCCTAAAAATGTATTTAAAATATGAAAAAAATAACACATGAATTATTGAGTGGCTACCGCAGATTCTCCTTGTCAGTTCTCCCTGCCTGTTTTAGCAGCTGTAACCTAGTTCACATTAGCCTAATAACTTCTCATTTATAAAGGCCAAGTGCAAAGCTACAAGAACATACTACAAGTACGAAGGGTGCAGAAACAGCAATTAACACCAATGATTATTCGTGTATGTCAAAGACATGGACCAGGTACAGGCACTTTAACTGAACTTGTAATGACAAATTTGTAGTATACTGTACATACACAATTTATGTTGTAAATTTATGTTACATGTAGCACCTTGGTCCTGGAGGAACGTTGTTTCGTTTCACTGTGTACAATTGACCAAACAAATATTTTAAATATTTCAAACAATGTCACTTTGAAAGCCAAAATTTTGTCTTCTGGCAAGTGGACTTGTGCGTAGACACAATTCCTTTTCTTTGAATAAGAATAAACTTTATTAGGAAACAAGCCTAAATAATAAAATATACATAAGGCAGTCTAGACAGCACACTATTCTGTTTATTACATTTTGCTCATGAGATGGAAAAGTATGGTTAGGGGTATGCATTCAGAGTTTAGTTACATGCATGTAGGAGTTGCACACGTCATTATTTAAATCTTAGATGGAAAAACAGACTCCTCAGACAACTCCATAGGAATAGTGCACATGAAGAAGAGTTAGCTGAAAACAGATGTTAGTATAAGTATCATCATCTCATTATAGATTTTTTTTATGCAAAAAACAAAAAACAAAAACATTGCTGTATTATTATTAGTTCAGCTATTTAAAACATCATGCACACATTGCAATGTCCTGACCTTGATTTAGTACCTCAAGGCTGCTTAAGTTCACACAAAATAATTAATCAGTATAGGATATGCTTGATCAAGTACTATTTTATAAGCTTCCAGATATTGAGTCTGGAAGCCATGTTGTTAAATTAAACCAATTTTTTTTTAAAGTCATTATACCTATGGCTATTCTTATACAGTACACATTTACACAATCGTACCACTTAAACTGCAACACACTTATTCTCACACATTATTGACAATTTGGAAATGCGAATTAGCCTAATATGTGTGTTTTTAAACGGTGGGAGGAAACCGGACTACCTGGAGGAAACACACCAAGCACTAGGAGACTAAGCACAAAAAAACTCCACACACACAGGCCCGATGCAGGACTCAAACTCGATCCTTGAGGTTATTCATACAGTATATCTTCATTTTTTTTGCTACATTGTATACACTATAGTTAACAACAATAGGAAAAATATCTTTTTCAGTCAGCATATTCAGTCAGGAATTAAATTGAAGTGCTGGTGTTTAAATCTGGCAACATCAGAGATATCACCTACTGTATATGTAGGTGATTTGCAAAATCCTAATAAAAAGAACAAAAATGTATTCAGTATAAAGAAAACTAGATACAATGAACTTTCTCTGTATAAATATTGAATTAGTGTTCTGACTTAAGGTACCCACTCCGACTACAGCCCTGCATATTGGCAAAGCTAGAGGAGAAACACACAATGAATATGTTGTCTTTAAATTAATTTCACTGGCACTATCGTCGTCTATACCGCTTTATCCTGTATACAAAGCACGAGGTGGGATACACCCTGGTGCCAATGCATCACAGGGCACACAGACATAAAAACTATGCGAATCCTCTGCATGTCTTCGGACTGCGCGAGGAAACCCACCAACCACATGGAGAACATGCAAACACCCCAAGGAGGGAATCGAACCTAGACCCTGGAGGTGCGAGGTGACTGTGCTAACATCTACAGTAAGCCACTGTGCCACTCCTACTGTACCTTAATGTGTCAATAGAAAAGAACATATTTTAGAAGTCTATAAATTCCTAGCCTCTCAAAGGGATAATTTTTTTCAAGAGAAAAAAGAAAATCTACAAATTCTACAAGATGATGTAAATAACATACCTCTTAATTCCTCATAAATCTAAATGTCAGTGTACCTGTGTTAATTGATGCAGGTTTGAAAGGAAAATACTGACTTGATTTCATTTTTAATGTTTATTGGTATCCATAATAATTGATTTCATGTAGAGAACCTTTTCATTTTTTATGGCTAGCCTTGTTCAATGTGTCAAAGTATAAACTGATGCTAGCACTACAGAAATTGGGCTGTAAATAATATATGCAGTGTTATTCTAGCTTTATTGAACTGTGAAGGCCATTGCTTAAAGGTCACTTCTACAGTACTGACAGAAAAGCTCTTGGCCATATCCTTAGTAATCTGGGTTTTATAGGTGAATCCTCCGTACCTTCTTATCGCTGAGTCCAGACACCTGGTCAACGTACTCCTCTTGGATCATGAAAGCAGCCAGGTTGGCAGTGTAACTGGCTAGGAAGATGACAGCGAAGAAGGCCCAAACTGATACCATTATCTTACTAGTGGTGCCTTTGGGGTTTTGTACAGGCACAGAGTTGTTGAAGACTAGACCCCAGAGCAGCCAAATGGCCTTTCCGATTGTAAACGAGGGACCACCTGGCTCTGAAGACAGAGAAAATGAAAAAGAGTGAGTATCAAAGAAAAAAAAAGAAAGAAACAATATACTGTATATGTACATGTGAAAAAGCCAAAAGAGAGATATGAAAGATGGTAAGCAAAAATGCAGAGATTAAGAGGAATAACAAAAAGGGTAAAAAAAAAAAATGAGAGAAGCTGTTTAAAAAGTAGATGGATGCAAGCATAAGCATATTCAGAAAGAGCTGAAACAGTAATTGGAGGTGAAAAAGGCATAATGCTTTCAAATGGCTAGACACAGAGACACAGAGGGACTCTACAGTGTGTTATAGTTATAGAAAATTAGAATAGCTTTTAAGCTCCAGCGCAGTACAACAGGCTTATGTAATATGGACATGTCATTAAACATGGGCCTGGGGGCGAGAGGAGAAATCAGTAGTCTCTGTATTCTCTCAGCTCCCAGCAATTACCTGGAGACAGCACAGTGCAGCACTGGACATGGTTTGGTTTCACCATATATCTGTTCAGATTAAGTTTTTCTGTCGGGCAAAATCTTTATTGCTGAGATCCCTAAAATTCCACTGAAACCAAAATATTAGTATGGTAACACAGTGACAGTTTCTAGATGTGGATGTGTATCTTTAAAGTTTTTTCCCGCTTATTGGTGTGGTCTAAAAGCAAAGTTTTAAACACTTGAAAACCCTGAGGTATAAATGTGTACCTGGTCATGACATTTTCTAATATTTATTTAATAAAATAAAACATTTGCACAACTTGTAATGACAAGTCCAGTGGATTCTCATTTCTGATGCACACTGCTAAGACATGCCCAAATGCCTTCTGAAACCTTCTGGCAAACTTCTGGCAAAAATTGCATTGTATTCACAAAACACATTATCTTGTTATTAAGATTTGTATTCAGGTACATCCCTTCATATATTTTTTTTCATTCAATCATTGTCTATACCGCATATCCTGTAGAGCGTTGCAGGTGGCCTGGAGCCTATCCCATGAGACTTAGGGCACGAGGCAAGGTACACCCTGACCTGGATGCCAATAAATTTCAGGACACTCACAAACATATTATGGGCAATTTGGGAATGCCAATTAACCAAATCTGTCTTTGTACAGTGGGAGAAACCAGAGTACACGAAGGAAACCCACCAAAAACAAGTACAAACTCCCTGCGGCAGGAATTGAACCCTCGACCCTTTGAGGTGCAGGGCCATAGCGCTAACCACTATGCCACGGTGCCCCCTACATAATATTTATACGAAATGAATTCAAATCAGGAATTAAACCATTCTTGCGAAGTTATATGCAGTGGCGAAACTGGAAATTATTTGCAAGGCAAATGCTTGATGGAGGTACATTAAGAGGTACACATCTGTAGTAACAGCCAAATAATTAAAACTTATATCAGAGTTTTCACATTGTACATCTTAAACTTTAGTTTTTAATTAATGTTATATTGTATCATTAAAAAACTTAATTAATTCTTACTTCAAATTCGATCCTTCTTCTTACAGTGCTTCGAAATGTTTTTAATAGGGTGAGATGATGGAAACAGGATGGTTCAGATTACCCCTTTACAGCATTTGACAGACACCCTTATCCAGAGCAACTTACATTTTATCTTATTATACAGCTGAGCAATTAAAGGTAAAGGGAGCAAGTTGGCAGTGCTGAGATTTAAACCTGGGACCTTACAATCAATAGCCCAACACCCTACCTTGTATGTCACATATACATCACAGTACAGGGAAATTGTTTTCCTCACATGTCCCAGGTAGGAAACTATGGTACATTGGAAATGGAGTAGACAGGCTTATTGCTCAAGAGCCAACTGTGGCAGCTTGGTGGAGGTGGGGATTGAGCCGCCAACCTTCTGATCAGTAACCCACTGAGCTACCACTGCCTTCAAATATTAGATATACTGATATATTAGAACTTACCTGCAACATCTTCTGTATACTGAATATCAATATTTTTAACACAAGCACAGCAACACACCAGACTTCCACTACACTGTTTTTGTATGTCACATTCTGCACCAATGTAATTTATCAAGCTAACTTCTGCTGTTGTTTGTCTTACTGGACTTGTAAACCATTTCCACTTCTCTCCAAACACAGTTGGGATTGCAAGTCACATGGTGGCATGGTATGGTAATGTGGGTATATTTAAAATGTGAAAAGGCTCTGTATTCTCAGTAGAAGAGAAATTAGACTTGTTACAGGAGTCCTGTCAGTCTAATGATATCTTGTAAAAAGAACAGTTCAAATGTTATGCATGTTAGGTTATGCATGAAGTGGGCTATGCTTAATATGATTCAAAAAGAGATACAATAATTTATTGCATATCAATCTTGTTCAACAGCAAAGTGTAAGCACACACAAAAAAAACGCTATTCAGTTATACTCTGAAAACATTTGTTTAAGCACACCATTAAACTTTTTTGTCAGAATTTATTTGATTACAATTAATTGTCTTTGTCTGGCATGACATCTAGCTAGTAATGTTGCTAGCAATGGTTTCGTTGCTCCTCATTTCTGTTGATTTTTTACATATTAGCTTTTCATTGGATTTATTTTATACATCCAAAGATGCACAAATCTACCCTAATATCCCTCCTTTTCTAAAACTGTTCTCTGATTATGCACTACATTAAAGTCTATACTTATTATTTCTGAGAAAATTCTCATCCAACTGTAATGGTCAATATAATGGGGAAAAAAACATGCATTACTTGTAAGGACATATACAATTTACTTTCACGGCCAGATTGCTTTTGACATCCCAGCTATAACGTGTCAGGGTGTTTAATCGGTGTTCCCCCACCATGCACACGCAAGTCTGTGTCAGTGCATGCATACCTCGTCCATCTGCCAGACAGCGGTTATAGCCGACTGGACTGAAATATTCGAAGACAAAGACGGCCACGGCAGATACGATCAGCAGCATCACAAACATCATCACCCACACATCAGCACTGAACGGCTCTGAGACAGACAGAGAGAGAGAGAAAGAAAATGGAGACAGATGTTTATGTTACATTCTGACCCAATATTACAGCTCCTCAGAGAGACAGATGTCTTTGTTATTCAAGCTATCAGAAATATCACTCTTCCAGGATGCTTATTTGTCTGAGATTAGATTTGGAATAATCGAGGTGTAACAAGGACAGATTGAATAGGCAAAAGATAAAAAGTTTGAAAAATGTATACTGTAGTTATAAGTTTATTACAGAAATAAAATAAAATAAAAATTATATCATATATCATAGAATTTTAAAATACAATGAAACTAAATTCTAAAAGAATTAAAGTACCTTAAGGCATATTCTGAAAAATAGGTTTTCAAATCAAATCAGTTGTAAAAAAACAATAAAGTGAAACTATATTTAGAAAAGGACTATGTCAAAGAGAAACAACAATATATGTCAAACAATGCTATAAATGTCCTGTGAAATTCTCGATTGAAAACAATAATTCATAATATTGCCTCATAACAGATTTGGCAACTTTCTGGTCTGGAAACTAACTCTATGGCCGGTCTGAAGAAAGCGGGCCAATTTTTTGAAAAGGTGACTCATGAGGCCTACAATGTATATAATCTACAAACACCTGTTAACTTTGCAGATTGCAGGGTGCATGTGAGGTTAAAAAAAAAGAAAAGAACTTGAAATAAATCATGTCATATTTTTCCTCCAACTTTGATATGCAGCACCTAACAAAAATCCAAATGAAAAACAAATAGAAACACTGCAGGGTAAAGGAAAAAAAGTTAACACTAACCTGCTAGCTTATGTCTGCACACCCTTTTAGAATGGGGCATGTGACTCTTATCAGAATGAACCAATCAAATGCTGCCAAGAGACAGCAACAATAAAGGCGTTGCAAAAAGAACTGACAAGTACTGGTCACTCCCAGCATATGACAACAATGGCTTGCGTTCTTCACATGTCTGGGCGATGGTGTAGGACGCCCAGATAGAAGACCAAAATAAATTCAAGCCCACCAAAATCTTGTCAAAATGAGACCAAAGAAGAACTGGGTATAATTTGAATTTAAATATACGTTTGGTGCAAAAACAAGACTAATCATCCACAGAGCACTATACCATGGTGAAGCATGGTAGTGGCAGCATCGCACTGGTTCTTTTTTAGCACTAGGATTCTAGGCATATCCAAGCCAGAAAAAACAAGTCAAGGTTTTGGGAATGACCCAGTCAGAGTGAAAACCTGAGGAATGACTTGATGAGGGTTGTACAAAAGAGGTCCATTAAAAATTTGTTAGATTTAGAGCTTTTTTTTTTCATCAAAGCTGTAGATTCAGATATAGAGACAGGAGATGGCTCATCTATATTATTGAAAACAAAGCAGAGGGCTATAAAGATGACAAATTGGTCACAAAAAAGTTTATACCAAAGAAAAAAAACTGAAAGATATTTGCTAAATTATAACATTTCTTATGTTCATATAATTCCATATTCACTGAAATTGTGCTCAACTTATTATAATTTTTTTATTATTAATAATATAAAGGTATGTCGGAATATTTTTTGTATTATATCAGTCCGTCTTGATTCACCTGACCTTTTCTACAACAGACAGATCGAGAGTCTTGTAAATGAAGTGTGCTTCTTGAGGAATCTGAATAAGTGATCTTATCTTGAATACCACTTCATCAGCTTATTGAGTGTTTATCATTGGAAGTGACAGCGAGAGAACAAAGTAGGCTCTTTATGAATACCTGCGCATGTCCTGTGGCTGGAAACCATTACATTTTAGGTCATGCAGATTCTATGAATATGCAACTTAGAAATCCACCCATGTCCAATCCTCTTGTCTGGGAATAGTGTGATTACAAAATACATTTGCATACTCTTACACTGACTAACCACTTCATTAGGTACACCTTGGTAGTACTTGGTTGGACCACATTTTGCCTTCAAAACTGCCTTAATTCTGCGTGGCATAGATTCTGCAAGGTGGGACATTTCACATTCCTTCGAGATTCAGATCCATATTAACACGATAGCATCATGCAGATGCTGCAGATTCGTCTACTGCACTTCCATGATGCAAATCTCCTGTTCCAACACATTCCAAATCTGGTGAATTGTGGAGGCCATTTGAGTACAGTGACATCATTGTCATGTTCAAGAAACCAGTTTGAAATGATTTTAGCTTTGTGACATGGCACAATATCCTGCTGGTTCATCAAAGGATGCACATTCAATTCAATTCAGTTTTATTTATGAGATGACAATAGGAAGAAACCTTGAGAGCAACCAGACTCAACAGGAAACCCATCCTCATTTGGGTGATAACGGATAGCAGGGATTGATCTACAGTCATACTGTGTGTTAGGAGGCTGGAAGTTCAGTATAAAAGGAAATTTAAGTAAATATGGAGTCCACATTCGTTATTGGAGGCTCAGGTACAAAACTGTTTGTGGGAATTTCAGTTCTGAACTATTGAGCAACTGTAGTCACAAGTCATCAGAGAACAGCTGTCTGTATCAGCCGAGCACATATTCAGCAACAATACTCAGGCCAGCTGTCACACTTAAACAATGCTTATTTGGTACTAACCCAAAGTGTGCTAAGCAAATCTCCCCCAAACCATTACACCACCAGAAGCCTGAACCGTTGATGATATGAGGCATGTTGTTTACACCAAATTCTGACCCAAACATCCGAATGTTGCAGCAGAAATTAAGGCTCATCAGGCCAGGCAATATATTTCCAATCTCGTATTGTCTAATTTTAGTGAGCCCATGCGAATTGTAGCCTGAGTTCCCTGTTCTTTGCTGACAGCAGTGGCACCCGCTGTGGTCTTCTGCTGCTGTAGCCCATCTGTTTCAAGGTTCGCCACGACATGTTGTGCATTCAGATATGCTCTTCAGCATACCTCGGTTGTACAACAGCTCGAACCAGTCTCCTCTGACCTCTGGCATCTTCTGGAGAACGACCACTCACTGAATATTTTCTTTTTTTCAGACCATTCTCTGTAGACCCTAGAGATGGTTGTGCATGAAATTCCTAGTCTGCCAACAACAATCATGCCACTTTTAAAGTCACTTAAATCAACTTTCCTCACCGTTCTGATGCTCGATTTGAACAGCAGATTGTCTTGATCATGTCAACGTGCCTAAATGCGTTAAGTCGCGGCCGTGTGATTGGCTGATTAGATATTTGCATTAACAATCAGTTGAACAGGTGTACCTAATGACGTGGCCAGTGAGTGTATATTTTCTGGAGGCTATAATGTTTTTCTATACTACAGTACATTATTAGAAAATAAAGCGTTTTTAAAGCGTTTTCTTGAAAGTCTCATTGAAAAGATGAATGTCAAATCAAAGAGAATAATGCAGATTGTTGTAACTCATTTTTAAAGAGTTTATAGAAAAATCAGGTTTGTGTGACTTTCATGATTCACATACTGTACTGTATGTGTGCGTGTACATGTTTTGTGCCACACCTAGAAATGCAGAAGGAGACACGGTGCCATTGCTACGTGAGACCATGACACTAATGCCCGTCTCTATGAAGGGGACAGAGAAGTCAATGACCTCTGACCGCTCCTCGTTGATGGTGAGAGAGCCCACTGCCATGTGAGCATTCTTCAAAACCACCTACATCGTAGGAGAGAGAGCACAAGAGAGAAAGAGAGACTTAATAGAAAGAGAACAAATGAAACACAAAATATGCAAACATTTACACAGAATACTGAAGGTAAAAGAGAAATTAGGTTACTACACTGGGTCATATGTGGAAATTGTCACACCCTTGTTTTTCCCCTCGCCCTTCTTCTCTATCCACTTATTTCCTTTCCCTAGACCCCTCTTCAGCTCAGGTATATTTAGCTTAAGTATCAGAGGCCCTGGGCTACACAGGAAAATGGGATACAACACACTGAATTAATAAGGTGAATGTATGCTACAGAGATGCTGCCCTGCCTCTCTTTGCCTTATCTAAACTAACACACTTTCTCTTTATCTCTCCGCTGCCATTCTCGTTCCCCATTAACTTCAGTGATTTTATCTTTTGCATGAAATATGTGTTTGTGTAAAAAAAAAGAAAAAAAAAAAGTATTATGAAAATGTTTAGCCGTCATGTACAGCTATTAAGCAATGAGCCGCTCAGGCGAAAGCAGAAACCTACCTAAACATTGTGACTGATGTGACGATAATTAATGTGACTCTAAATGAAAAGGAGTTACACAAACATGCCACAATCATTTAAACAACTGTGGATCTGCAACAGAATTATTTCTAATCTGAATTAAAATACCAGCTGGACTCTCTCTCTCTCGCTCTCTCTCTCTCTCTCTCTCTCCTCCGTCCATCTTACTCTCACACTCTGTGCCGTTGACTCACTCTCTTTCACGACACACTTTTTCTCGCACTTTCACGACTGCTAAGTGACACATTACTAGCCTGAAAAACAACCACTTCGTGTTCTATCAAAATTACATACCAGCCAGAATAATTTCCAATAAATGAATATTAAGCAAGGTAAATAAAATAGAACAATACTTTCCTCTTAGGAAACTTAAATTTGTAAGATGCATATCCAGCATTATATTGGATTCCAAATTAATCACGCTTTAAGATTAAATGATTATTATGCGTATTTTGTGTTTCCTTGAAGAAACACAGCACCCTGTGCCCTCCTTGACTTCCAACAACCACATCAGTTTGTGCATCACAGCAATGCAAATTTTCCTTTCGATGAAACACAGCAAGCATGCTGATCACCTCATTTCAAATTAAATTATTCTGATAGGCATCTTGATGCAAATATTGGCTCACATGCATGAGTAATTCCAGTATCACCTGAAGCAACGGCTGATTCTACCCAACGCCAGGCTTTTTAAAACGCAAGTCTCATGCTATACCAGTGCATTAGCACTAAGCTCAATAGGCATCAGACGAAATGTGCTTATTCAGTGAACAGACTGCACATTTTTCGAATCGATGATTTTATCAGGCCTTTCAATAACCGTGGGGGAAAAAGAGAAGAAGCGAGAGAAAAGAGCCTCAGCAGTAAGGGGAGCGGAGAACTGGACAAGTTTTGTGGAATATATCCGAAATGACATTTTAAAAATCAAATACGTAATGCACCTTCTTACTCCCTTCAGAAACAGAACGTCATACAAAATATTTTCCGGGTACAGTCTGCAATTTCAGCAAAGGTTTACTTGAACCCATAGGTTCTTTAGACTTTAAGTTAGACTTTAAAACAAATCGTATCTGTCCAGCACCATAAAACACCCCTTATAAATTCTAGGCAGAATCAGATAACGGTTTTACGGATAGCGGTTAATAATGGTTTCTCTTAAATGATTACAAGTTAAAAAACAAGAACCATTAATCGTACCAAGAACCACTGGGGAACCATTATTTTTTACATGTACTGCACAGTACAATGTCTGAATAGTGCCAGAGGCAGAGCAATCTGAAATGAAAGGAAACATGATTGACTGCCTCATGGTTCTGATTGGTTGGATTCTGGGGGTCCAAATAATTAGTTTTCCTGGAGTGTTACAGAAAAAACAAATTTTTGCAAAAAACATTTTTACATTTTTATTTCAAAAGCACTGACTTGCGACTTTGATATTTCATTAACATGTCTAGATGCAAAGGCTGCTCCCTAGCCTAACCTGCCAGATGTTCCTAGAACAACTTAACACAGAAGAAATGTGTTTTTGAAAAACAACCCCACCTCGCCCACCATGCCGTTCCACGTGCCATTGATCTTCTTGCCGTGTTTCCCGTTGGTCACTAGGTAGAGGTCGTAAGTGAACTTCACAGATTTTGCGATCTTTTTGAGGATGTCTATGCAGAAGCCCTTGCAACAGCGCTTAATATAGATCCCTGAATCTCCTGTTTGGTTTCTGGGAAAAGGAAAAGAGAAGCATGTAAGCTGGGAAATATCAAAGGTTGTTTTGACGATGTGAACTATGAATAACATGGCAAAAACTAAAACAGCATAAACTCTGTAATGAAATTAACTTTCCTTTATTCCTTGGAGGTCCAGATTATGTAGTCCTTATACAGTACCAGAGTAGAGTAGATTTGTCTCTTTTTTGTGCTTTAATGGAAGTCTTTTCTTTTCCATGTTTGTATTCTGCATAAGAAGCTTTCTAGTGAGTTTTAGCCCTCAACCAAAGGTTTTTTGCAGGTTACCGAGACAGCAAATTTGAATATTATTATTTGATATATTACTTGATAAGACACGTCTTGTTGCCACTTAGAGAAAATATGACAATGTGCTTTAGTTGTTGTAGGAATTTCATCAAACCATTGTCTCACCAGGAATCTGAGTTTCATATAAAAGAAGGTTTCACATAGAAAAGAGGTTTAGACCAATTAAAAAGATTGCATATTAACAACCAGTAGCTACTGTATGTGTTATTAGATCATGTTAAGGTACTGGGTACTGGGCAAACTGGGTGTTATGTGAAATTATATTTTTGTGGATTAACTCCACCTAGAGGTTATATTAACATTATAAAAAATAATTTGCCTGTTTTTGCTTTATGTCTGAAATTTTGGAACCTTTTTTTTTTTTCTCCATAACTCAGCTTAAAATTTTTGAAATTAGTTAGAGGGCATGTTTAAACATATTAACATAAATTATAATTATGGGTTTATATATTGTATGCTCATGTGACATGTTTGTTTTTTACTACAAGCACATTTTCTATGAAGAACCTAGTGCATCCATATTCATTCATCCAGCATACAGCTTCTTATAGAGGCAGCTGGAAAATTTATACATAGTGTTTACTAGAATACACTTTAAAACCATTTTATCTTGATTATAATAAAGGGTTTCTGTTGGTGTCATGTAAAAAAAAAAAAAAAGAAGCATTAGCAGCAGTGAAGTCTGTACAGACTATTTCCTTTAAACAACATTTTAAAACCTTGAAGCATTCAGTAGTAACTAGACTGACAGGCTGCTTACTGGGCTTTGAGCTGTTTTCTGCAGGGAACCGTGTTCCTCATGCAGGTACCACTGAGAGGATCCACATCCTCCACAATGACAAACGGGGCCTCCTCTAGTGTAACGATAGACAGGTGGTCATCATCCCTTTCTTCTGCATCTGAATAAAGCTCAAAGCGTGGCCACACGTGGTATTTCATGGTCAACGAGCCATTCTCCCACTTTCCCACCTGGGAAGTGTAAGGGATAAAAGAAGAAAAAGGAAAGTGCTTAGAGAGAAATTAAGGGCAAGTGGGGAAAGGGGAGATAAGAGAGTGAGAAAGGTCAGAGTTGGATTAATGTGAGTATGGCAGAATAATAGAGAGGAGAGATAGGAAGAGGACTGTGTAGTCTGACTATGGCATTATGATGTCACACGGTGTGATGTTTATCTATAGAAGTGTTAACCCGCAGTCAAACATGATGTGACCAAAGGGAATTCATTTAGAATGAGACTTTGTAGATGTTAGCAAAGGGCAGTTGGCCAGGATAGAACAAAGCAGATGTTTGGTTGCTACTAATGCGAATGTGTATCATCAGTCTTTAAACCGAAAAATATTGTAGGTTTTCAGCTTAAAATTCTAAATTCTATTCTGAATTCTGATTATATGTGTGGCTTTCCATACTATCTATAGCTAGCATCTGTGAATATCATATGAGCCTGGTGCTACAAGTGAATTCATAGCAACCAACAGTAAACTGAAGATGGGAACACTCATAACAAGCAGTGCAGCAGTGCGAGGCGAAATATCACCACCAGTGTAAGTGGGGTTAGCAGAATCTCTCGAGACCCAGATAAAGAGGGCGAGAGGAGGAAGAAAGTATAAAAAATAAATACTCACCCTGTCCCACTGTCTCTCCTTATCCAGCAAAATAATAACCAGCTTGGGGTGCATCTGGTAGCCATCCTCGCTGAACGAGAGATTGCGTCCCTCAAATGTCACATTCATGAGGTATCTGAGGGCACAGGGTCAGACCATATGTAACAAAATTCAGAGATATACTGTTCATAACTGAAAATCCTTAACCAGTTGTATGCTAACTGTTTCCTATAAACCACTGAAGCTATAATGCATTGATCTTATATTTCAGGTGTGCCACTCAGGTCCTTGTAGTAGCAGAGAGACTGATTCACCAGCGGAGGTCTTGACAGATAACATAAGCAAGCACAGAAGCCGCTGACCCCCTGCTCACATAGTGCTCAGTTCCCCTTAAGTGGCAAAGCCAGATGGAATGTCACGACATCGCTCACAATCAGAGCAAACAGCACAAATGTCATCCCAACAGGGAAGGAGTCTGTAATGAATAAGAACAATAAGCACCTTGACTACTGATAAAGGTGATGGTCTGTGGTAATAGACATTTTTTTTCTCCCTTTTTTCGGTCGTTCTATAAAAAGGTCCTGCGGAGGACATGCGTCATTTCTGCCTCGAAAGGAACAGGATAATAATCTACTATAAAGATTAGAAATAGCGTAAGCCGTATTCGAGTGAATTTGTGGGACATAATAATTCCCCCTTTTTTCGATGTGGTTGCACGGTTTGTGACAAGCAAACACTGACCCACTTTTGACAGTGCCAGTGAATCAGCCTGTAGTCAGGTATGAGTGGATGTGTGGGCGGTGCTGTTATATGAGCACCCAGCCATCATCAGAGTGTTGCTATTGTGGTGTGTGTTGTAACAGTCAGATCATTTGCTATGCCATTAAAATGATCCAGCTTAATATGCACATCCATATGTTACATCGTTGTCTGCATTATTGGAGTTGTGTTGATCCCATTTTGATAAACGACACTGGATATGCTTATGCTTCAAGCTCTCTGGTAATAAAGTTTTGCTGTGAAATTGATGCTGGATATTGTTGCCATTGATATTGCTTACACTGCTGTTAAAGTGTATCTCTATCTCAATACATTGTGCTACAGTACCTTATGATCTCTTTTTTGTTGTTCTTACAGTCAACCAGATGTTACAGTACAGACAGATTCCACACTTCAGGTATTAAAGAAAGCAACCAAAAAATGTGATTGTTGTTGACTGTTCTAGGAATATTATTTGTCCATGTTGAAACTGCCACATGCTCTGACTTACACACTGATTTGATAGACACTGACAGACTGACTGGATTGCCACAGGTCATTCGCGCACATGTGCGATTTCTACAGGAACGTCTATTATTCGCTTTGTTTACAGTATTCCTGAATGCTGTGACTAAACCAGGTCCCTGGGCTCCATTACACACACACACACACACACACACACACACACACACACACACACACACACACACACCTCCATTAGCTGCTTCTCTTTCACATGCTGCTGCTTTACCTTAATCAAACCTAGATATCTGCACCTGAACCATGCAATCTGCGCCCTTGCATCAAATCTTCCCCAGTCTAGCCACCTGTGAACCTCATGGTAAAAACCAGAGGGATGGTTTTAGCGAAGGAGACATTGTCAGGCGTTACTGATTCTTAGGTTGTACGTTGCCTCCAGTGTGTGAGGACATTTCAATTATATTTTAATGCTTAGCTGTTGATACTATGTTTACAGAACTGTTAGAAACACATAGCAGTTTAAAATGGTTACTGTATGTTTTTCTTTTTGCACATAATCTTCATAATGACTATGTGATGGTTTGGTTAAAGAAGTTGAAATGCTTTACATTAAAAAAAATAAAATATATATAGAAATACAAGACATTATCCAGGACATATTTTACCCTGGATGAGTTCTGTAAACTTGTGAATCATTCTACCAACAATTATTCATGGTTTTATTGATCATATTGAGATGATCAAATATGGTGTTGGACGTTTACAGTACATTTTTTTCTTTAGGTCAGTCACTTCTCCTGCATGCTTTCCTTGGCACCAGAAGCCAAAACAACTATCAGAACAGGTTAAAAAAAAAACCTTTACCTCAACCCTGTTCTGAATTCAGTGCTGTTCCCCATACATGTCCGCAAACTGAAATCTAAGGTACTGAGCTCATTCTTCCAAAGCCTGCTGCTCAAACTCCTAGTCAAGAGGGGGGAAAAAGCAATGAAGGATGACAAAGCTGATAGTTTCAGACTGTATGATAGGCAGAATGAAAACGGAAAGAACGTTCTGCAGAGACAGTCCTTACTTCGTAAACTATGCATTGCTCATCCAAGCAAGCCAGTTTGGAAGGCACTGTTTGAACATCATATACTGTACTGTATGTGTTTAAATCTGGTGAAGTTTGGATTAAAAAAAGAGGTTATTAAGGATCAAATACAGTAAATGGTCTGGGATAAATAACCCATGTTTAATATTACAAGAATAAATATAATAGATTTGCTATTAAAAATTTACATTTCTTTGTGTGTATTGCTAGAGGGATGTTCTTCACCACCATACACCTGGATCATGGATAGTGGACCATTTAACTGACATAACTGACATCAATTACTGTTTTCATAAATAATGACAATTATAACTCACTCACTCACCTTCTATACTGCTTTATCCTATATACAGGGTCACGGGGGCCTGGAGCCTATTCCAGGAGACTTACATTTACATTTAGGCATTTGGCAGATGCTCTTATCCAGAGCGACTTACAAAAGGCAAAAGGCAGGGTACACCCTGGACGGGGTGCCAATCCATTGCCGGGTAAAGAGACAGGTTACTTCTTAAAGTGGGTTAATCCATTGGCCCTATTATAGCTAGTAAATTCTTTGTGAAGTCTTCATATGGTTTGTAATATACTATATACCTATCCCACACTAATAAAGTCAGTGTTTTTTTTTTTTGTTTTTTTTTAAACCAAGTGGTCTCTGCCCAAGGATCTAAGCAGATGCTAATAAAAGCATGCCTAACAGAGATAAACACCATAAAGACTGTGAATAACACTCTTAATCAATGATTACATCAGACACAGACATACTGTTTGAGACAAGTACCCTTTATGAAAATACCACATGATGAATTCCACTTAGCCTGATCACATGCCTGTTTATAATTAAAATGATGAGGCTGTTATACCCCACCCTGAGAACCTGAGAGATTTTCTCCAGGAAGAATATTATCAAGTGGGAAAGCAAGCAGAGCTTGATGCCAGTCACATCAGCTCAAAAAGTACTATTATAATCAGATATTTTGTCATTTTTTCCCTACCAAATGAATGACCTAATTAGAAAGACATAATTATTATGTTTAAGATTGTAAATTAACCTGTACATTATCTCAGAAATGTTCCCACCTCATCCTGTGGTTTGGCAGCTCAATATAACTTGATATTTTATTAGGAAAACCAGTGACACTAATAATTTTGCAAACAGCAGCGACTCCTGACTCTGAAACGCTTCATCAAGCTGGCGGATTCTTACAAGGACTCATACATTAAGGCCATCACTGTAAAGCAAGGACAGGCCTACAGGGCCAAAGGTTTTTCGGCTCTGTCTGGTCAAGAATTAGTTGTACCAGCTTACAACATTACTATTTTCTAGTTTCTCTCTGAAGCATCCCCTGCAGAGTTCTGACAGCTTTTCAATCACATAAGGAGGTCTGATAGAAATGAGTTGTGCACAGCTGGAGACAGCCTTCATAAATAGGAGGAATATGTAGTAGTCAAGTTATTTGTTATGCCTTTAAAACACTTGTGTTTAATTAGCATATGCATATGTGTTATGCAAGCGCTACGACTCTGTATTGTCTGGTTCTTTGATCTTGTTTGACGAATATGGGTTAACGTTTATTTCTCTATTAGGCATTTACGAGAAACTACAACTACAACCATCCCATTACATATTTAGATGTTGGACCCTGCGATGGATTGTACCCCGCCTTGTGCCCTAAGTCTCCTGGGATAGGCTCCGAGCCCCTCATAAAGTGGTAAAGACGATGTATGAGTGAGAGTGAGTAGATGTCGGACCTGGCTTCGTACCGTTTCTGGCTAGACATTCTCCTTTGTTAACTGTACTTAACACAGTATTTAAAAATCACCATATATTACTGGGTAAAGCATTTTTAAATGTGTGTCAACAAGTTTGTATCAGTGCCAGTGTAAGCTTCTCTGCCATCCTTCATCCAAACCGCGCCCCCCCCCCCCCCCCCCCCCCCCCCCCCCCCCCCCCCCCCC
>JAOVVA010000028.1:9665498-9677547 GCA_028565275.1 Leiocassis micropogon | reverse complement strand
GAAAAGTACTCGAACTAGTTACTTTTATCAGAAAGTAACGCTGTAATGTAACTGATTACTTTTTAAAGACAGTAATTCTGTAATGTAATTAGTTACTTGTCCCCCAACACTGTGAACAGGTAACTAAAATAGACACAGCACCAGAAACTAGGATAATAAATACTAGACACAATCCAGACTGAAACAGAAACATGAAGATGGAACCAGTAAACCCTAATGTCAGTTTAAAAATTTTATACACAAAGCATGAAAAGTCGGTACAAAGTGGCTGCAACTGTGTGCCACTAGGGGGCAACTCTAATATGGGGGTTATAAGGGGCACTAGAAAACCTAATACACTGGGCACCTAAGCTTGACAAAGCCAACCCTTTCGGATTAAATTTTTAGGGCGCCCTGTCAATAAGGTCCACTTATCTTCTCATGTTGTGTGTGGTTTTTCTTCATAACTATTTTGTTATTTACATTCTGAGGCCATATTTTAGTGGCCTGTTTTTTTTTATTCATTATTATTATTATAATTATTAATTGCGCTTTTGAGCTCTTGGGCCTAAGTGGGCGGAGTGCAGCTGACTGTCAATTGAGGTGTCTCCTTGCAGATAAATTGTTGTAATGTCAAGAGGACGCACTGGAGTGTGAACGTGTGGTGTTTCGTGAAGGAACCCTTCTTTTAATACTGGCCTTTGCTGTCATTTTTGTACCTGTCTCTATTTATTTCTTTTCTTATTTCTGCCTTACACTGAGACTGTCGGGCGTCACCATTATTAAGCGATTAACCAGATCAGATCATTTACACTATGTTTTTAAATCGTTCTTTGGAGAAGAGAACCTTATGTTCTTTTACGCTGTGGTATATACTACATCTGCTATTTTAACATTGTTAATAAAAATAAGTACAGTGGAACCTCGGATTGCGAGTAACGCAGTTTGCGAGTGTTCCGCAAGACGAGCAAAGATTTTTTATAAATTTTGACTTGGAAAACGAATAAGTACTGAGTATCATGTATCACACATGCGCTTCTTGTTTTGATGCCGAGCGTCACATGATCACAACTGAGCCAATGGTTTTTCTCTCTCTTGCGCTGCGGAATCGTCTCCCCTGCTGGGTCTTAGTGCTCGTCTCTCACTGGTATAATCAACATCTGTGCACGCGTGTTCTGTTTACCATAACACTGTGACCACGTGTGTGCACGTAAAACATCTTTTATTTTGTGTTTAATGCGTGTGTGTACAGCACGCGTGTACTTATTATTATAACACAGGTGTGTGCGCGCGTGTAAAGCAAATGAAGCCTCGTTAGAGAGGTTAAAGATCCATTTTCTCTCTCCCTCTCTGTATCAGCCTGCACGTTGTCATTGGACACCGTGCCCCTTCTCACACACACACCCACACACACCCACACACACACACACACACACACACACACACACACACCTCCTCTCGCCTTCACGCACACACCCTCTTCCCTTCCTCCCCGCTTTCACACACACACACAGACACTCTCTCTCTCTCTCTCTCTCGCTCTCTTTCTCTAATGTAAACACTGTTCTGTCGCGATTTTTTTGTAAAGGTAAAGAGCAGGTTAATTTGTTTTATTTTTACTTTACAGCAGTGATTCTGTTAGTATTTGCTCATGCGAGTGTCATTAACGATGTTCCTTGTTAATTTTTCCGATAAAACAGTCTTTCCGTTAATGTGTGTATGTGTGTGTGTGTGTGTGTGTGTGTGTGTGTGTGTGTGTGTGTGAAAAACTTAAATAAGAGAGGAAGAAGAGTTACTGTGTAAGATGAGAAGAGGGAGAGGGGGGTCTGATTCCTCCTCTTACTTTAGCTTCACACACATACACAAACACACACACACACACACACACACACACACAAACACACGCACACACACACACACAGCGCCTGCTCGCATAAACGGAAACACTTATCTGTCAGGATTTATTTTGACTTTTTTTAAAGGTAAAGTACAGGTTAATTTGTTTTATTTTTACTTTATATTCTGTATTAATTATTTTTATGCATTTATTTTTTGGGGCTGTGGAATGAATAATTTGAGTTTTCATTATTTCTTATGGGAAAATTCACTTTGGTTTATGAGTGTTTGGAAATATGAGCCCGCTTCAGGAACGAATTATGCTCGTAATCCAAGGTTCCACTGTATGTATAATTTTCTGAATCATGTCTACAGCCTTGGGTGCTTTTTCAACCCTGTTTGACCTTTGGATTTTATTTCCTTAATTAGCTAATTCTAAACCATTTCCTGGAGGTGAAATTCCCCTGGGTGGCATACTTGGTGTAACTATCTATATACAAATGTGTATGTCTGCTCCCCAACTATGCTAATAAACCTCACAAGAAAATACCAGGGCATCTAAAAAAAACCCTGTATTACAAGGCCCATGAATATCATTCATTAATTCAGTACATACACTTACTGTCCGCTTTATTGGAAACAAGCGAAGCCCTTCACATTCATGCAATTATGCATTCAGTTAATGTTTACATCAAGCATCAGAATGGGGGGGAATGCAATGGCATTGACTTTGACCATGGCACGGTTCTTAGTGCTAGACACTCCTGTCAGCCAAGAACAGCAGGGTTAGGCTACAGGGAACAGGCACACTGAAACTGGACAGCTGTAGCATTCACATATGCATGAAATATTAACCTGGGCTATATTCGCTAGTTGATCTAAGGCAGCGGCTCATCTAAAAAGATAGTTTGCCTGCATTATGTTGATAAAAGAATACAATATTATCTGTGAGCTGGTTTACAAATTGCAAAGACGAAGTGCAGTACGACTCGGCTTTGATCAGCTTAAAGCTCAGTAGATCCATGGCAGGATTCTATAATAATGGTGTTAAATATTCCCTTGGGGCAAAAGCATGTGTCATGCAAATTACCATGGTTACCCAGACTCCTACATGTAAGCTCATATTCATCTTATCTTCCCTGATCTCGGTGAGACAGAACACAAGTGTGTGAAAGAAACAATATCTACACAGTGTATATTTATTATACCTATTTATTAGTTTAAAAGTCTGATTTTGCAGTTTGGTTGCAATTTAAATTTCTGATCTTTTTCATTTTGTCTCAACGGTAGGTACATTTTGTACTAATTTATATTGTATGTGCTGATAAATAATCCTGTTTCTTGAAAAAGTTACATCACTGTTTGTTAACTTACACAAAAGAAAAAGGAACGCAGTGGGGCGATATGTTCAGAATGATGCTTTTTGAGTCAATAGTAAGTGTAAGTAATTAAGCGACTGTGCCTATTAACACTGAATATTTTAAATGTTAAATCTGGCACCATAATCATTTTTTTTTTTAATTAAGGAAGTGGTGTGTGAACAGGATATTCAGTTATTCAGCATGTATTTTCACTGAGGGTTCTTTAAATAACATATTTTTTTTAATAGAACAGTTCTGCTGAGTAAATCCTATTCATCTCTGATTTGAGAAGAAGTAAAAGCAGCTCTTGGTAGTGACGCTTTCCTCTTTAGTTTATTGTATCACAGCTGAAAATCAAACATTAGAAATCAATGTAAAAGGATGATAAAAATCCGTCATATACAGTATACTTTCGTTAGAAAGACACCACACACCTGCATCTACCACACATGCACACAGATGTTGTCCCTTGCTGTGACAAGGATAGATTAGCTTCAGTCAGAGTGAAATAGGCCATAATAACACAGGAGCTGAAAGCGCTTCATCTTCCAAAGACACATACGGCGATCGAATAAACTTCATCTTTCAAAGCAAAAGCTACAGTTGCTTAGTATCCTAACACTACGGATTACTAGATCCTACGCCAAACACAGACACACATCTGCACACCTGCCACCCGCGCAGCCTTCGTCATGTCGCCTATGCCTTCTCTCTCGCTCTCTCGCTCGCTCGCTTTCTCGTACCACCAAATGTCTGAAAATCTGTATGTCACAGCATTCTCTAAGCGGACGAATACATGGTAACATCTCAGAACCGCTAAGAAATGCTCGAGGGCCACATGGATCATGTTCAGTTTCAGCTAGTTGATGGGCTATAGTCACACGCTAGGGGGTCTCACACCCCCTGTGACACTGTGAACCCAGACTGAAAAAACACTATTTCTGCTTTGTCTTTTATTAGAGAAGACTTGTGTCCTTAGGAAGCTACAGTAGGACCTTTCTAGAAACATTTTTGTTAGGGTTGTTGTTTAGGGTCCAGCCCTATTACTATTCCGACTATCCTGACGCTCTGGCATTCATGGGAGACAAGGCCACCACCTGAATGCTTCTTAAAATAACCTACGGTAACAAAGTTACTTTTTTATATTTAATATAAATTAATCAGTTAATCAATATTTTAACTTAACATCTGCCCTTGTAAGGGTAAATCTTAACAGTGGGAATAAACTAGGCATGATGCAGGTGCTCCAGTCTTGTGGTTGTATGACAGGTAATAAACCTAAGGAAATATGGACAGGAGTGTTTTTAGGAACCTGATCAAGACCTGAAGATCTGGAACTGTATGGAAACTACCATATTTCTTCTCAGCAATGCAGAACGGTAATTCTCATAAGTGCCTCTAAGAGCTTCTTGGGCCAAAACTTTATTAGGATCTGAAATCATTTACATTAACATTTTATATTTCTGACACTTGACACAAAGCCTTATCCAGACTTACAGTACAGCAGTGCTTTGAAGTCTTTATCAATGAATGCAACCAAATTTATGTGTCTCTGAGCCCTGAGAAGGTTGATGGCCAGTTTAGGAACTGTACTTTCTATTGATGAGACATTGCCATCAGGTTCCTCTAATCTGATAAAGTCACTCATAAATGAGAAATCTTTCATCTGTAAAGCACCTCTTTGGAGTCCTATGGACCTGAGGGCATGAATATCTCTGCCTAAGACCAATGCAAAGCAGGTGGAACCTTTGTGGGCACTGGACTATAAAATCAAGCTACAGTTAAGTAATATTATGACAGAAAATATTTGTTTTTCCTAAGTGAGGAGAATAAGGAGCCATCCATCCATCTAAGAAACTCTGTAGTCCAACTAGGGTCCATGGAGAGCAATAGTGATTACCACTGTATTTATTCTCAATTTTACAACCATGTTAGAACCTCCGGTCAACATTCACACGTGCATTCACATACTATGAGCAATTTGGGAGCACTAATTAGCCTAATATGCATGTCTTTGGAAGGAAACCGGAGTACCCAGAGAAAACCCACCAAGCACAAGGAGAACATGCAAACTACATAGAACCCCAAGGCTGGAATCAAACCCGGAAGCCACTGTGCCACCATAGATTATGGAGCAGATTGAATGAAACCAATCTACAGCCCTAGTATTGAAACTTAGTGGAATGTAGCTACCTTTTCAGGTTCATAATAAAATCATCTGGTATGGCAAGTTGGTGTGCATGTGGTCTGACACTTACAAGGTGAAAAATGGCTGGCATGACTCTGATTATTATTGCAAATACAGTTCCTACATCCCTGTGTGACCTTGTTGAAAGGTCTTGGCATGCTGCCACACACACGCATGTACGCACAAGAACATATCCAAGTAAATCTAACTGCCTCCAGTCATTAGGAGGAGTGAAATAGAACTATCATTAGTAACAGCTACCATTCACCAGAGTGTTATTCCCACCCCATGGGCAGGAAAAGCTCCAGTCTACCACATCCCTGAACAGAATAAAGCAGTTGTGGAAGATGAATGTTTATAATACATTATAATATAATATGCATTATATACTTTGGACAATGGTTTTATTCAATTTAATGTAATGGGTCCACTGTATCTAAAATAAAATATCTAATATTAACAGCCAGCCTCTTGAAAACTGGCCAGTCAGGTCCACTGCATAAAAAGATAAGTGAACAGTCTCATTTACGTTTTTGAATCTTTTTAATTTAATAGGACCAGTGGCTCAGTGGTTAAGACCCCACACCCCCAGGGGTGGGGATTTAAATCTTACCTCCAGTGTGTGTGTGTGTGTGTGTGTGTGTTCTTCTCATAGTTGGTCTGTGTCCTCAGGCTACTGCAATTTCCTCTTTCAGTCTAAAAATCATAAGCATAGCATGTAGGGTGATTTGCATTCTAAAATTGCCCATAGTGTATAATTGGGTGTTTGACTGTGTGCACACCTATGCCCTACAGTTATGTTTAAAAATCCTTAACACCATCATTTAATTATATTTGTTTTTGTTGTAAGAGCATAATAGAAATCTTCTGGGTCATAGTATTAGACAAATACAACCTCAGACAAACAACAGTTTATAAATTTTTTTTTTATGTAACAAAAATGAAGCCAAAAAGAAAAAGAAAAAAACATGTGGGCACTACTAAGTACCCCCTTACTGCTTACATAGGATGTAAGAGGGTAAGTTGCAGCCAGGTGCTGTTAATCATCAGCCCATGATTAATTGATGATCAGCAGGTTTGTAGACCTCTATAAAAGCAGACGTTTTGACAGTTTGCTGGTCTGGAAACACAATGCTAAGAGGGAAAAGCATAAGCAATGATTTTAGAGAAGCAATTGTTGCTGCACATCAATCTGGAAAGGTTATAAAACCCTTTCCAAACAATTTGGAGTTCAATATTCTAGTGGAAAGCTTTCAAGACAGTTGCCAATCTTCCCAGTTGTATTTGCAAGAAAAATGAAACAAAAACAAGGGCTACATCTCAGACCCTAGAGGGCTCACTGAGAATGTTAAATGTTAAAATCCATGACAGCACAATTAAAAGAAGACTGAACAAGTACTTTTTTTGGAAGGGTTGCAGAGAGAAAGCCTCTTCTGTCTAAAAAGATTACAGAAGCACAACTGAAGTTTGGAAAAGTTGTGCTCTGAACAAAGCACAAGAGCAATGTCCTATGGACAAATGGGACTAAAGTGGAGTTGTTTGGCCTTAATGCTCAGCGACATGTTTGGCGAAATCCAAACAACATTTCAGCAAGAACACCTCATACCCACTGTCAAGCATAGCGGTGGAGGGTTGATGATTTGGGCTTCTTTTGTAGCCACAGGACCTTGGCACCTTGCAGTCATCACAGTCAAACATAAACTCTTCTGTACAACAGAGTATTCTAGAGGCAAATGTAAGGCCATCTATCCAAGCTTGTTCAGAATTGGGTCATGCAACAGGACAATGATACAAAGCACACCAGTAAATCTACATCAGAATGGGTGAAAAAAGAAAACAATCAAGGTTTTAGAATGACCTAGTCAAAGTCCAGACTTTAACCAAATTCAAATGCTGTGGCAGGACCTCAAGAAGGCTGTGCATAAGTGGATGCCCAAATACATTAAAGAACTGAAGCTTGTAGTAAAGAAGAATGGGACAAAATTGTTTAATTGATGTGAGTGACTGATAAAGTCATAAAGGAAATAATTCCTCAAGTTATTGCTAAAGGTGGATCTATATGCTGTACTTAGGATGTACTTAGTATTGCCCACATTTTTTTTTTTTTTTATAATTTGGAACGAAATATTTGTTCATATTTTGTTATATGGAGTTACACCCCATCCAGGGTGTCCAATGCGTTATGCACTAAGCTCTTTGGAATAAGCTCCAGTCCCTCCTCTACCTTTATGTATATAAATAAAATAATATGTGTATATATATATAAATATATTTCTATTTTATTTTTGTACATTGCACATTTATGGACATTGCATCTACACATCCATGCATACTTGCACACTCCCCAGACATTTCTATTTAAATTCAATTTCTAAAGTTTCTATATTTTCTATATTTATACAGCTCCATTTTTTTGTACAACTTAGTTAATTTTTTTATATTTTATATTTTGTTCTTATCTTCTATAGCTATATTTTCCTATTACTATATTTTATTTAATTTTTTTTCCATTATTTATTTTTTAGTTTTTATTAATAAGCCTTTTTTTTTTTAGGTCAAGGGCGGTCGTATAAGAATTTCACTGCATACCGTACTGTGTATGACTGTGTATGTGACAAATAAAAATTGAAATTTTAATATATATATATATATATATCACTGTTATAATAAAAAGATTCAGTGCATAGCGTAGTTAACATTCTGTGACGTGTATTATCATCCGGTGTCACATCAGCACCATAAAAACCTTTGATTGTAATAACCACTCTATTTCATTTGGTCTTTTTTGCCTTTTCAGAGATTGTAGGTCTGTCAACTGCTCTCTTTTTTTTCAGACATCTCCCTCAATTCTCCAACCCTTGAAAGAATATCTAAAGAAGCTTCTTTCATCCCTTCTCTATCCTCATATAAATTTGTAATCAAAAGAGATCAATCGTCAGGACCCCAAATTAGCCTCAACATTATATGCTAATCATAAAAAGGGTTGTCACATCTCCATGGCATGCTGTCGGTGCTCGAGTCGCAATGTCTTCTGCTCTTTCTGCTCTTTCTTTTAGCATTTTTTCATTCATGTGGCAGATGAAGGAATTGAGAAGGGGAGGAAACGGGCGTCTGCCTTATTGGAACGCATGTCATTCAGCCCTGTGTCAATATGACGGATATGTCAATCAAAGGCCTTGTAATCATGGATGAGAGAGAGAGAGACGGTTAGAGGGAGGTAGAGAGGGAGGGAGACAAGGCGGTAAAAAGGTGGAGTCAATATGTTCCACTGCCTTTCGACCCATGGCTAATTAAATTCGTACAGCTTTGGAGCTTATTAAACTTGGTAGCAAAAGAGAGGATAAAAGCTATTAATCACTGACTGATATGAGCCACATCAGAGGAGCGACTCAAACACACAGAAAGATAGAGAGAGAGAGAGAGTGAGAGAATGAGAAATGGACACATTACGTTTATAACAAAACACCATTAGGTCTATATTTCTACAAAGTGCGCTTGTGTACTTAAATGTGTAGTCTTGCAATCTGACAATATTACCCTGGAAAGAAAAAAACAAAAGAAGAACAGACAATAGAAAATGTAATTATGGCTGACCGTTTCTCCAATAAGAACAGTAATAGCTGGGAATCTCACACAGTGAAACAGGAAAGAGCGAGAGAAAACGGGGCGTACGAGGAGATGCACTGCGTTCACATTAATAATACAGCCTTTCTCTGGTTACCAGATTATTCAAGTAGTCACGTAAACAGGATACTACAACATACATATATTAATTCATTTCAGCCCATTCATTTGTATAACGTATAGTACTGTATAATGATTTTTTTAAATCTTTGTTTTTACAGTAGTACCTATTGTACACTCTCACAGTACAGAGTACAATGTAAAGCCCCAGGTCTCGTTGGGAGTCACAGACACTGCAGCAGTGGAGATCAAATGTGTATTGTACAACAAGAGATTATATATATATATATATAAAGAAGAGAGACATTGTGCATGGGATGGTGGCTGTATTATGCATGTCCCAGCCCTTCAGTCTATAAGATTCCACTATTGTTTCTGCAACCTTTTTTTTTTAAACTATCATCTCATAAACCTGCACATAATGCTTTAATTTTCTGTCTATGCCATAAACAGCGGCCAAATTTCATGGAAATACGGTACTGGGTAATCTTGAGCCAACGCTCATCTCAGGCTGCAAAGTTCCTAAAGATTTTTAAATCAATTTTAAAATCGATTGTTTACATAGCCAACTCAGCAGCGACCTCATTTCCCCTCTCATCTGTTCCAAACACTCAGCATTCAGCATCACCAGTATACTAATCACCAGCCTGATCATCCGTCATCATTTGCACCTGATTCTCACTGGTTCATCCCTTAAGATGCCTGAATGCTTCATAGGTCACTGTGTGGCTTTAACAAACAAAAACATTCATCTGAAACTGGAAAGGGACTGGGATGAAAATGGGCGCCGAAAAAATTCTTCAAGAAGCCTGGACAACTATTCCTAATCTGTATTATTTTGACTGTGTTATTATGTTTATCCTACACTGTGGACGTTTTTTTAAGGGACAGGAAGACATTTGGAATTCAGCCCACACACTGGCCTGGCCTTTGCCCTGCTTGTTATAGAAAAAAGCTCATGCACAGAGCATGCTAAGAAATTATTTGCATCATTTTTTTGTCAGTTTGTAACACAGATTTTATGTGCAATTTATATATACAGTATACAGCTCTGGAAAAAAAAAGAGACCACTAAAAAATTTATTCGATTCTTATGGTTTTTTTTTTCTTTTTCTTACAGGTGCATGCATTGGTGAGATGAACGATTTTGTTTAATTTTTCTTTTAACTGCTGACAATATTTTCCCTAAATTCAAAATATAACTATTGTTATTTAGAGTGTATACAGTACTGTGCAAAAGTCTTAGGCACCATATTATATGCTGTACCAATTTTGATATATATGTTTATCATGTCTGCATAATTATGTACAAAATCATTCAGTATTTCCATATACAACTTAAAAATTAATAAATAAATAACATTACAGGAGAATATACAGTATGAATCGCTTAAAAGAAAAAATATATAGTACAAGACAGACCAGTTTTTCAAAAAAAAAATGTGTACGCTCCTGGGATTTGCATAAAAATAGAAAGGAGCGAGTGTGACAAAGTTACCAGAAGAACTTATATTCTCCAGGAAGCTCAGTAAAACCTAACAATATATAAAGGAAATGACAACATCACAACACACCAAAATAACCCAAGATCATGCAGAATTTACAGAGCTTTAATAACTCAAATAAAACAAACTGCAAATAATTGTGCACTCTTTTTGCAAAAACGCAAACAACCATCCATCCATCCATCCATCCATCCATCTTCAACAGTGACCATCCATCTTCCTCTTCATGACATTCCAGAAGTTTTCAGGAGTAAATTGCAGTGGTCTCTTATTTTTTTCCAGAGCTATGAGGACCAGGCACATGTCCCCACATGGCCAAAACAGACAAGAATTCCTAGCTTCTTATCATTTAGTCCCCTTTAACATATAAATTCCCCCACCCACAGACAGAACAATAGCTATGAGGCTCTTCCGTTGCAATGTTTACCATTTAGTCCTGAAAGGGACAGATCCATTAACTTTCATTAGCTTAATGAATCAGAGCTATTCACTAGGCTGTGAAACCAAGCAGCACATGGAAAGAGCAAAAATGTCCCCCATTTATGAAGAGCTCTACGTCTGTGTGTGTGTGTGTGTGTGTGTGTGTGTGTGTGTGTGCATGTGGTCTCTCCGGCAATCATTCAGTCCCTGCGCTCCCTCTCTATCTCTAATATAGGTATGTGTCTAATGAGTGCGTCTGATTCTGTGTGTGTGTGTGAGCGAGAGAGAGAGAGAGAGAGAGAGGGAGAGAGAGAGTGTGTGTGTGTGTGTGTGTGTGTGTGTGCGTGTGTTTCTTTCTACCCCTTCATCTTAAACACACTCGTTTCCACTCCAGCTCACATTCCATCAGCTATTTCTCTCTGCCTGTTTTTTTCTCTCTTCCTAAACTCCTACACTACTCTTCATTTCTCTTCTCATCTCTCCCTCTTTAAAGCTCTCCTCTCCCCCTCTCTCTCATCCAATCCTCCCTCTGTCAGTTTACCTCACTGAGTGTGTCTGGTGTACACACACACACACAGTCACTAACACCCTTCTTACATTTGTTATCCACTGTTTCATGGCTTATCTCGCCACTCCAGTTCCACCACTCTTCTTCCCTCTCCCTCTCTCACCTCTGCTCTGCCGAACTCTTAACAGAGGCAATTATTTCTTTAAGTTTCCTGTCGATGAAGTCAACTTGTCTTCATATTTCTAAATCATGACAGTACAGAGTCCCTCGCCTCTGTTAAAAATGTGAATTTCTAACAGCTTCAAAAAGGGACACCTGCACAGTAAAAAACAAAAAGTGACTTAAAGGGTAAATGGTTTTAAAACATACTGTAGTCATCTACATAGTGTAGTCATTTCTTAACATGGTTTGGTCCCCTGATCAAACTCCTGCATCGAGCATTTTTTTTCCATTCCTTTACCCAAGAACCTTCAATTTTTGGGGTGGAGTTTCTTCAGGATCAATAAAGTATCTATCTATCTATCTATCTATCTATCTATCTATCTATCTATCTATCTATCTATCTATC
>JAOVVA010000028.1:9647665-9662319 GCA_028565275.1 Leiocassis micropogon | reverse complement strand
TGTGTGTGTGTGTGTGTGTGTGTGTGTGTGTGTGTGTGTGTGTGTGTGTGTGTGCATGTGTGGGTGTGTGTGTGCGTGTGTGTGTGTGTGTGCGTGCGTGCGTGTGTGTGTGTGTGTGTGTGTGTGTGTGTGTTTGCATGGAGCAGGATGTCCACTTAGTTTTTACTACTCACCAATCTCATAACTTACCTGCTGTAAGTGTGTGTGTGTACATAGGAATGTAAACGTGGTGTTTGTGAGCAGTGACTCAGTAAGGGACAGAACAGAGCTTGTGTCAAAACAACATCTACGATAGTGTTATGTCATCGTTTGGTGCCACCATCCCTCGCCCATTGAGACACCAAGTTCCTTCACTTATCACCAGGGTCACCGGGCAGGGCCTCTCTCTCGTCACGACAACAAGGGTTCTTCAGGATCTATATTTAATATCAAGTGCTATATTTAAATGGTGGCTCTCTTAAAACATTCCGGAGGTGAAGAGGGAGACGAGACTCTTCTTTCCGACTGCCATAATACATTATTGAAAAAGGAGAGATATGATTAATAGGGAAATGTCAGAAGAACAAAGAAACCCCCTCTTGGTTCTTGGTCATGGAGATATAATTACAGACAGGCTTCCTTCTCTGTACTTAAACTCTAACCCTTGTGATTCGCTCAGCTTTCATGTTTAATATAAGAAAGTAGCAAGACCTTCTTTCAGCCTCAGATGAGAACATTTATGATGAAATGTTTCAGGGTAGACAGGCAGTATATCAGGGTCACCCGCCATATGCTCTATACTACACTAAAGTATAATTATGGGGATAAATGCATAATTGTAGTTATATAGTTTTACTCAGTGTGTGCCATCTGCTGCTCAAACAATTTGTCTACCCCAGTGTTTCCAATGTTTGTCCTCAGGGATTTACTACAGTCCACATCTCTACACTTTCCAAATCCCTAACAGACCTAAAACAAGCACTCGAGTCCTTAAAATACCAAGCAGAGCTTGGTGGGAGACAGGATAATGTAAATGTTCCTGGAGGACTGGTTTGGAAACCACTATACACCCTTGTCTATCATAAGATGATACTGTACATGCACAACACTAAAATAAACCCATTATTCAGTATACTCTTAAGCAACATCTTTATCCTTGACAGGAACATCATGGATCTGGAGCCAATCCCAGGAACACTCAACGCTCATGGCGGGAGAATTCACACCCAGGGACAATTTCACATAGCCAATCTACAGGACATAACTGCATTTTTTTAATTAGGAAATGACATGAGGAATTACATGCAAGAACTAAGAGAACATGAGAAAATACACAAGGACACAAGCTCAAGACTGAACCTGGGACCCAGAAGCAGTGAGCTTGCACCATTACCATTTCTTCATACCTTTGAACACTTTTCAACATGTTCTTAAAAACATGTGCTAAAAACAGCCTTCTAGTACAGGATAACACACACCTAACATACTTTGAGAGGAGATTCAACATCGCTTTGTGTCACTGGGGAGTCTTTACCTACTGAACTGTACATCTTCCATTTTGTAATCTTTAATCTTTCATTTTGTTCCTCTCGGGCTTCTATTTTTTTGTGCGTTTCAGCCCTATTATACAGTCAATGAGAGCATGCTATCAATATACCTTGCAGAATTGTAAAAAAAAAAAAATCTTTATGAAAATAAAAGAGCACAAAATTACAAAATGCATTGCTGCAATGTTATTAAAAATTCTTGATTAACAACATTACAAAATAAAAGCGTATAATTCATAGCTCTAGCATTTCATATATTTTCAAATATAATATTATACCATAATGTAAGTGTGTTGATGTATACCAAATTAACACCATAACGTGTGTGTGTGCGTGTGTGTGTGTGTGTGTGTGTGTGTGTGTTGCAATAGCAGCTTATCTCTTCAAGGAGACCAATACAAGTTCTTTTATAAATCACACCCAGTCAGCAGCAGGTATATATATACAGTATATATATCACGTTTTTTCAGTCACTGTGCTTATGTATATTTGTTACAAAAATGGTTGACTGTGTTGGTTCATCATGAAGTGATGCATATTGGATTATACAATATGCACATATCCTCATTATCTGTGTGCGAGAGAGACTGCGTGCATTTTCAAGGAGACAGTTCTCAATACGTATCACGTACACGACACACACAGTCTCTGTCACACACCTATAATGAGGCATAATCACCAGTAATAAATACATATCAACCATACAAGCATACACTCCCACCCACAGCAACATATGGTCTGTAGTGTATTCTACTGAACATACGCTCACACATACACATTCACACAGATGCGCGCGCACACACACACGCACACACAGACACACACACAGCCCAAATCCACAATCACAGCAACCAAGAACTACTGAGGTAAGAAGGTTAGGGGCGGGAATCATTCTGTGACCATGACAACCATTCGAGCAGCTCAACTTTGGAAAGGTTACCACAACGGTACCCTCTAGATATTAGCATATCTGAGCAATATGGTTTTAAGACATTAAGTGTATTTTGTGCAGATCCCAGTACATGCAGATTAAAGGAATTTTCATTTAAAGTTCAAAAGACGAATAATTGTTCCTAGGCTCTTAAAAATGTTTTACATAAAACCATTTAAGGGTTTCTTCAGACAGACATTACAGATTTTCTAAAGAAGATTTCTAAAGAAGGTACAAGGTGATTATGATGCTAAAATAATTATGATTTGAGTTTAAGCACATCATAATACAACTACATTTGATCATAATAGAGCTGAATGCAAACAGATCACTAGCAGTTTACCTGAAGAGCATTTAATTCTATTTCCAGTAAATACAGCAAGTACAATCCCTAAAAGCTAAGAGGATGAAAGGTTGAAATTAGGATAAAATTCAAATTTAAAAGAGATAAAATAGTCTCGAGTCTCACTTTTTCCTGGTTGGTTGCTGTGCGATCAGAGAGAACTAGCTATAGTGGGTGGGAATTGGCAATGACTAAAAAAAATTGGAGATAATATGGGTCTGCTTCAAATCCGAGCCAGTACTGACTCTGGCACAATCTCAATGAAAGGGTTCACCATGTACACACATATACACACAGTATACACACACACATACAGAGACCTTGTAATCATTGGCATGCTTAGTGTCTTCACCACTTTCCCCTTTGATCTATCACACACACTCAGACTCCTGTGATCTTTGAGAAGAGCAGCATGCACACACACACAAATTCACACAGGCACATTTCAACCTAGAAGTACACCACTCCCGAGTACAGTCAGAAACGGCTCATAGAGAGCAGGATTGTGAGCATGAGATCATTTGAAGTACCAGAAAATGGACAGGAATGAAGTACATTGGATCCAGAAGTTTTGTTCATCATAATTTATATAAAGAAATTAAATAAGGAACATATGGTCCAACTCCACTAAACACCTGGACACCAGAAGGTATATAAATATTTAGGAGGGGGGATGGTGGGGGAGTGGTAAGCAGGTGGAGAAGGTAGAAGAGGAGGACAGTGATACCCACAAGTGAGGGAAGTCAAGAGAGGGAAAGAGAGGATCTTTTTTTTTTTTTACATAAAAGGAGACATTATGAGGTTTAAAGAGAGGAGAGCGAAAGCAAGCAACAGTGATAAATGTACAGGTCAAAAAAGAGTGACAGAAAGGTAAAGAAAGTGCAAAGAGAAAAAATACAGGAATAAATTGCGGAAAGGACAGGAGTGAAAGGATAAGGAGAAAGGAAAAAAGAGATAACGAGAGAAGAGAGGAGGAGAGATAAAGGAAGTGGGATGAAAGAATACATAGAGTTAAAGAAATGATAGAAGAAAAAAGAAAAGCTAAAGAGGGGAGAGGATGGATAGAAACAGGAGATTGGAAAAAAGGAAGCAGAGATAAAAAGAGAAGCGAAGAAGAAAGAGGAGGGGATCAAATGTGACGGCAGATGAGAAAAGGGGAGAGAGAGAGAGAGAATGCGTGGGTTGCTTTCACATTTAAACAAGTCACAGAATTACTTAGCACTAAAAGACATGGAGAGAACATGATCACATTTCTCTTCCTTCTCTAGGAGCTCTTTGGAGATGATCTCGCTGTAGGGTTTCCTTCCTCAGTGGGACAATCATACCAACACATAAACAAAGATTGTGAGGAATACAGTTAAACATACGTGTGTGTGTGTGTGAGAGAGAGAGAGAGAGAGAGAGAGAGAGACATCACGGATCACGCATCTCCACAGTAACACATTTTCCCACACACACCAGAGACACACCACTAGGGGGCCTCTGACTAGCATAGATATACAGTAAACTGCCTGAATTAGACTGTCATTTTGCTTAGTCGCTAATTCACACACAACACCTAGCAAACAAATCAGAAAGTTAAATATACGGAAGCTAATGAATGTAAATTCACAAAATCCGAAATTAATCCAAACTGTTTTAACACACAAGGGAAAGAGAAGCCAAAAATTGGTGTTACTGGAACATTCCTTAGGCTAACTAGGTACCACAAAAAAGAAACTCTTCACAAAAAAACAAATAATAATAATAATAATCCTGCTCTTAGACCCCCCCCCCTTTTTTTGATGATTAAAAAAAAGTATAGTGAGAACATTGTTTGCAAAGCAACTATGATATATCTCCAAACCATGGAAGTTAGCTAGACACAAGCTACAAATCTTATACATAGAGTGTTTATGACTGCATGAGCAAGATAAAACTGTCAGAAATAAATATTTTACTCAGATATGTATAAATAATTATATATTTTTTATGTATTGCACTGCTAACATTTAGCTGTATTTACACTCCAATATACGATTAGCATCAAATGTCAACACCCAATTTACTATGAAAAATTATTAAAGATTGATACACAGAAAAAGCATGTTAGTAAGTGCCTGTTGTTTATTTTTAACTATTAGTTTATTTGGAATAAAGTACTGTATTCTTTTCATTATACATATAAATTAATTTATAAAATAGAAATAAAATTTCTATATAATTTCTAGGAATATATCAGTGATTAAAATGTGTGTGTGTGCGTGTGAGAGACTGCACGTCACTGAAGCGCAAAACAAGCCCAACACGCCACCCCATCTCAGGATTACTCCACACCTCCGTAGCAACCGTTTGGACCCGTGCGGTGACACTTGGCTGCAAACAGGCATCCCATAGCAGCAAGCATTATAGGATGGAAGCACAAATCTCACCTCTTGCTGATGGCCAGGGCATTATTGCATTCCATTGCCCCAGCTGCATGACAATAACTATGATCTAATATGAAGAGGATGATTATCGGCACTTTCTAACCAATGGCATAATTGCAGAGAACAATACTGCTTTCATTATCTCTCTAGTGCACACACATAAATACATACACACACGCTGTTTTATGCCACACAATGAGGAAGAGCTGATGGTTTAGCCAGGACATGAGAAACTATGTACTCAGAAGGATAATAAAATCCACAGTTGTGTGTAGAAGATAACAATGCTAGTTTAAGAACACCTGAGTCTTGCTAGAGCAATTCGAGAAATGGTTTTGCCTCTAGTCATTATACAATGAGCAATCTGTCTACCATTAGTCTCTATCACACAATTTGTTTCTCTATCTCTCTGTGAATGCTGGGTATGTGGACAGATGGAGTGTGTGATGTGGTCAGAGAATGACCATTTGGGTTTTTGCGTCCATCTTTTTTTAAGGCTTTGGTTAGTAATTTCTGTCTCTAGGCTATTATATAAGCTCCCAGCTAACAAAGAACATTATCAAGATGTCCATTCAATTCAGTTGATTACAGTATATGAAGGTTAGACTATAAGGTTTCTGCAGTGTTCTGAAAAATGTAATACTAGTCACATTTATAATCTTATATCTTTAACACAACCTATTAGGGAGTATGGTGCTGAACTGTCAACTTTAAAGGTGAAATGTGATCAGAAAAAAAATCATGAATGACAATGATCGGAGATGACTTAAATGCTAGGCGAAATTTTACTGTAAAAATTCTACAGTAGAAATCACACCTATTTTTAGTAGTGAAAGTAAGAGCATTTTACATGCATTTTTAACACAATGAGAACTCACAGGACTGGGACTAAACAGCTGTGTGGCCATACTGTATATTACTGAGACTAAAAAAAAGTCATAAAAAAGTCTTAACATTGCTAGGAAGCATAAAGAATGGAATTTGGAGGAATAGAACAGGCCATGTGGTCTGATGAGTCCAGATTGACACTATTTCAGATTGATGGCTGGGTCAGGGTAAGAAGGGAAGCACATGAAGCAATGCAACCATCATGCATAGTGGCCACTGTACAAGCCTCTATTGACAGTGTAATGATTTGGGGGTCTGTGTTATTAACTCATCAAGTTATACTCCAGGACATTAATTGTGAATAAGCACTGTAGTTCTGGGAGCATGAAGAATAATTTCCCATGAAATGGTCGCTACATTGTAAAGTTAAAGATAGTCAAACGAAATATAAACTGAATAAATAAAATCTGACTTTCCTTTAGTCCAGGCAGTGTATTTCAGTGCTGCACTCCTACAAATACTGTATAATCATATTTCAGCACATGAACAGCAAAACATTGCTTGACAATTGTTATATGTTACAGAGGGTCCCACTTGTAAAAAGTCTTTTATGAGTCACCTACTACAGTAGACAGTCTTTACATTAATGCATCTAATTGTGGCTTATGAATTCAAGTGTCACAAAGTTGAAAGTGTGCTTTCAGTTGTTACATCAAACCTAGTTCAGAACTTTGAAAACTGAACTCTGCTTCACACAGTGTTACATGATACTGTACCAGTTCATCAGTATGCTGTAGTGAGGTTCACATACAGTCTAAAATATAGCACATGTGCTGTTTAGATAAGAGTGAGAGTCTCTACAAGTTTCTACAACTTGAATTTTAAAAAAATTAAATAAAAATTAAAAGACTTTAAAATCACTCACTCATCGTTTATACTGCTTTATCCTGTATTCAGGGTCACGGGGGCCTGGAGCCTATCCCAGGGGTACACCATGGATAGGGTGCCAATCCATCACAAGGCATACACACATACACTATGGGCATGTGGGCATTTGGGATGCCAATAAGTCTAATCTGCAGGTCTTTGGACTGTTGGAGGAAACTGGAGTATCTGAAGGAAACCCACCAAGCACAGGGAGAACAAGGAAACTCATGCACACCGAGACGGGAATCAAACCTGGCCAGGAATCAAACCCAGACCCTGGAGGTGCAAGGCAACAGTGCTATCCACTACCCCACCATGCCACCCACTTTTGAATCACATGAGTCAATACTTTTTGGAACATAGAGAACATGAGTGTTTAAACTGACAAATTTGACACTTTCATCCACTAAATGAGCTCCTTTTAAATTTGTTGCCTGCTACAGGTCTCAAAAACGTTGGGACAGGGGCAACAAAGGGCTGAAAAAAGCAAGCAATTTTGAAAACGATTTAGCTGGGAGAACATCTAGCATCAGGTCTATAACATGATTAGCTATAAAAAGGATGTCCTAGAGAGGCAGGGTCTTTTAGAAATATAGATGGGCAGAGGCTCTCCAATCTGTAAAAGAGTATGTAAAAAGAAAAGAAAAGGAATACTTTAAAAACAATGTTCCTTAATATCAAACTGCAAAGGCTTCGCAAATTTCATCATCTACAGTGCCTCCCAGTGTGGTATCAGCATTCAGTTCAAAAGCCAGCATCTCTGATGGTTTGGAGGGCAAACAGTATGAGCAGCATGTTTTGGAAGGAACTATGAATGCTGAAAGGTATACAGTATAAAGCTTTTAGATGACGTTTATTTCAGAGAAGGCCTTGTGTATTTCAGCAGGGCAAGGCAAAAACACATACTGCAGCTATTACAACAGCATGGCTTGTTTCATGTTATTTGAAAGTCTTTAGTTTTTTTTATTGTATTTAAGTTTAAAAAATATCCTAAATTTAAAAATGGCCCAACTTTAGGTTGTATACAGTATAAAAAACACAGAAACATACCTCAAGCAAGTAAATATTTTTCTGTAATACACACTTTTGATATACTATACACAGAGTCAGGGGCTATGATCTGGTTTAAAGAACCTAGGTTAATGAAAATTTGCTATGTAAAAAAAAGTCTCACTGACTCCGTCTGCATTTTAAGCAACCCAAATGCATACAGTACATACGTAGTGTGAAGATGTTCATGTACCAACTCCTGGACCTGTGACTTCCCAAAACACTGTTCCACATATTTTTAAGTAATACTAAATAAACCAAAGCTTAACTCCAATTCTGTCTACATTTGGTCTTTAATTTATGTCACTGGATAAAGCAAATGTGTACAGAATCTTCATAGATATGAATTAAACAGCTAACAATTAATGATGTAATTTAGTGGCCAGTGCAACAACGCACCCAGCGCATATACTGTAGGCATTCAGATTAAAAATTTTGATTGACAGCTTTTATGGAGGACATTTCCTCTCTCTCTCATTCTGGCATCAGGTCTGATGTGAAACTTTCATCTTGTTAAAACAGTAACACTTTCCTGTTGTCTCCAGTAATGCTAGCAATTACATCTAGGCACAAATGTAAGTAATGTTAGAAAGAGAAACTACTCTGTTGATTAGTTAATTGAGTCCATAATTGCTGTAAGAATAACTTTATTTACTTATCCTATCTTGTTATCTCATTAGAGACTAAAATTATGTACTCCAATGTACCGCCATTTTCTCCTAAAGAACACATTAAACAAGAACTTTCTCATTTTGTTAAGTGGGATGGCACGATTTAACAGAGAGGTATGTTTTCAAATGAGTTGACTTTTAGGGCATATTGCAGTATGTGGTACAGAAGAAAAAATGTGTGTAAGTACACTTTGCACTGAGTGCAGCAGTATTAGGGATAAAAGGCGTAAGTTCCTATACAGAGCATGAACAACTGAAAACATTGAATTGCTATTGGAAGATGAGGAGCAGTATATAGTGGGGATCAGAATAACCCAACCAAAGGAAAAGCTACACAGACTATTTGCTGAATATTTTCCCCAATAGTTTGAAGATACTGGCTCTTTCAAAACTCAATTTCTACCCAAATCTATAACAAAGATTCAAACTAGTATTGGACCCTTGACTATAGAGCCTGCAGATTGCCACTGACTTCTATCCAGACCTTTGCTGAGCTGATGCTCATGATCCATCTTGTACAGACGAGTTATTGATGGGACTGCTTAAATTGGGGACAGTACAAATCAAATCACTGCACTCTGATATTGAATTCCAGGAACTAACTATTGCTGTTCAGCAGCTTTTATTTGGCTGTGCACCTGGTATTGATGGCATGCCGAACCAATCGTATAAATGTTTTTGTCAAGCACTTGGATGGTATGAAATTTTTAAATGGTTCTTTAGTGTTGCAAGAGTCCCTACTGGTTTGCATTGCTTTTTCTTCCAAAATTGGTTTTCTGAAGAACTAGGAGGCTAGTGAGATATTGTATTTTTATTTTTTATTTTTTTTACTATAAAATATAAACTTAAATGTGCCATTCTTTGAAAATATGAATTCGGATTAATGTTGTTTTTTCTAATATACAACCTTTTCTCAGTCAGTAATGTGTTTGGATTGATTGGGAGTGGATTTTCTGAGGATTTAGAAAATAATTCAGCAGGGTTGCTCACTATGTGGTCAGGTGCAGTTTGAGGACTGAGCTGCAAACATTGTAATAGATGCATTGGCACATTGGAACAAAGCAATGGAGCTTTAATTCATTTTAATTGTATACATTTATCAGTTGGAACATAATTAATAATAATAATTTAAAAAAAACAGTGACTAAGTTCCATTGGCAGACATGCATGCACAGGCCATAACACACCCTTCACATGTTTGAAAGATGATGTGGTATGCACAGGAACACGCAGTTCCTTACCTTCTCCATATTCTTCTCTTCCTGTAATTCTGATCTAAATGAATCTTTACCAGAATCTGGTCCTTCTGTTTTTGTGTGTTCCCAGTGGTCTGTAGCTTGAGGTTAGCATCTTAATTGTAGACTTTTCTGGTATCCCTATCTGGCTGTAATTCCGAAATGGTTAATCCAATATTTTTTTGTTAAACTACTTAAATTGAAGCTAAACTACAATTAAAGCTTGATTATTTCATTTAAAATTAATTGTCTTGTCATACAGAGGCAAAAAAATACAAACATTGTGTCACTGTCCAAATACATATGTATATGTGATCAGGAAGAATAAAGGAAAGTTTCCTATTTTCACATTACCAGCCTGAAGTAACATAAATTTTATTTTTATGTGATACAGATCAGTATCTGAATTATGTGATCACTTTCATACAGTATGTGGTCATAGATCCGACACGTATCCAATATGTGATCAAGGAACTAGAATGAAAATGTGCAGGTCGGAATTCATGTGACTTTTTGTCTCTTCGTATGGGTAAGACGCTCATAAGACGTCATATCTGAAATCAATTATTTGATTATACCTATCGAAGCGCATACGTGCAGTTTCAGAGGACAGACGAGTTCACATAAGAATCAGATAAAAAAAAACTTTTAATTATGAAGATGAACTGTCATGACTTGCCAATCTGATCAGGCCAAGAAAATCCAAACTAAACAATGTGGCTAGTAATTTTTTGGTGCGTTTTTTTAATTTTTTTTATCTTATTCCTTTGGTTGACAGTTTTAGCCCAAATATCTCACAGTTTAGACATTCACAATTACGCACTTGGCAGACCCTTATTTAGAGCAACTTAAATTTCTTATCTTATTATACATCTGAGTAGTTGAGGGTTAAAGGCCTTGCTCAAGGGCCCAACAGGGACAACTTGGTGGTTGTGGGATTTGAACCTGGGACCTTCCGAACCATAGTGCAATGCCTTAACCACTGAGCCACCCCTGACCCCTAGAAGACAGGATACAATTAAGCGGTAAATTCCCCAACAGTGGCATTTTAATTGTTTTAAGATTCAAATTCATGACATTCTGGTCATTAGAACAATGCTTTAATCAATGAGCCACAACTGCTTTTGGAGATCAACCTATACACACTGCTGATTGGCAGCACAAGCTTGACAGCATGACCACCCCCCTCAGAGAAATGATCAAAGCCCAATCTTTACTCTAACAACCAATTCTTATATTAAATCTGAAGGTAGGTGACATAACATGCAAAGCATAATGTTTCCCAAATGCATTTATTTTTCTTAGAAAAAAAACGGCTACTTAGTTCTTTGGGTAGTTGAAGGTTTTAATCTGCCTAAAGGGGCTCTACTTTAAATCACTTTCATTTGCAGTTTGCAGTTTCATCAAAGGGTTTCAGAGTATTCACAGGAGCTAGGGACTGTTGCATCATCTTTCTATGCAGATGATGTAGCAATGATTAATGGCTCCTCACGGTTATTAGTTTGTTGATGGTATCCTCACCGTCTATGAGTTGAGGTAAATATTAGAGATTTATGGCGGAGCAGGGGTGAGGATTTAATAAAAAATAAAATTTAATAAGCAATTTACATAGAAAGGTAATGTTTCCTAGCAGTATATAAATATATCTATAAAGGAATGACCTTTTTATACTGTACATACACTTATCAGCCATAACATTAAGCCCACCCACCTAATATTGAGTGGATCCGCCCTTTGCCAGCAATACAGTAATGACGAGTGTTCTGACACCTTTCTATTTAATCCAGCATTACACTTTTCTTTAATTTGAACAACAGTAGCTCTTCTATTGAATCAGCAAACATGGGCCAGACTTCACTCCCCATGTGCATCAGTGATACTTGGCCACCACTGGGTTGCCAGTTCACCAGTTTTCTTCCTTGGATCAATTTTGGTATGCTCTGACCACCTTAGCCTAGGAACATCCCACAAGATCAGCAAGTGAGGCTTTTTTCCTGAAGTTGATGTGTTGGAAGCAGAAAAAATGGGAAAGCATAAGGATATGAGTGACTTTGACAAGGGCCAGATTGTGATGGCTAGGGGACTGGGTCAGAGCAACTCAAGCCCTAGAGATATTTTTCCTAATTGTTTAAACAGGATGAAATGATGAGTGATGGCTTTTATTCCGGGATGTGTTACCTGTGTTTTCTTTCTCTTTCTATAAGCTAGATTGATGTGGTTGGCTGTAATAAGGTTTTCCAGCTTGGTACAGAGATTTTTACCTGGAACAACAATGTGTAAACTTTTGACCCTAAAATCAGGACACTCTCGCTATTATGGCAGTAATGAGGAATTATTGTGCTTTACGGTTGTAAATGTGCTTTAGGCCACACAATGAATTTATAATTAATTAGTTATTATTTTAATTAGTTATTAAGAATGTGATAAACTAATTTACGTCTCTCATTCTCCTTTACATTACTTTGTTGTGAATGAATTACTTTTTTCCGCTTCTCTTAATGTAAGCTCTTAAAGTGTGTGTGTGTGTGAGAGAGAGAGAGAGAGAGAGAGAGAGAGAGAGATCATCCCTTTTGACATGTCCTCTGTCTCTCTACAATCAATGGCAGGAGCCTTTGCCCCCACCAACTCCTTGAAAAAATACACTCTCTCCTTCTCAGCTGCATTTTCTTCATTCTGCTCTCGCACGTTTTCTCTCTCTCTCCCTCAGCATCCTTTTACATATATATATAGAAATGTATGTGCCACTGGTTGCCATGGTAACCGATTCAGCCCACGGAGCTAGTGTGTGCATGCGTGTGTATGTGTGTGAGAGAGAGAGGGGGAGTTAGCGAGAGGTAATTATTAAGAAAAAGACAGGGTTGAAAACACTCCTCAATCCCCTCTATTTAACCACCTCCTTCTGTGGCATGTCACAGATCTCCCTCCTCCTCCTCAATCTCTCCCTCCCTATCCCGCTCTTTTTCTCTCCTCCTCTCCTTTTTGTACACATGCTTTTTCTCGCTCTCCATCTGCAGCTACATGCTTGTATGTTTTTTTTCTTCTGACTTTTCGTGCTCCTTTCTCTCAGCTTCCTGAGCTTCCTCCTTGTCTCGCTTTCTTTTTCTCTGCATATTTCTGTGTCTCCGGATGATGACTCCAATCCATGCTCAGCTTCAACCTTCTTTTTGCTGCTCTGTTCCAAAAAAAAATAATTTTTCCTTTTGCAAACTTAAACATGTTGTAATTGCATGTTGAGAAGCTTCCTTTATTTCACACCCCCACAGTTCGCTTCGTTTCATAACACCCCCTTCTTCTTTCTTTTCCTTCTCTCTAAGAGTGTACAGTGTGCTCCTAATCTACCCATCTCTGTCTCCAGATGGCATGTTTATCCTTCCTCTTTTCCCATTCTCCATATTCTCGATCCTTTTTTAAACATATTTTAATTTGTAAAGATACATTCAATCAAAATGGTTTGCACTGAAGTATTAAAAAAATTATACCATAATTAAAAAATTGGTGTAGTGGTTAGCACTGTCGCCTTGCACCTCCAGGGTCCGGGTTCGAATCCTGGCCAGTCTCGATTCCCATCTCTGTGCGTATGGAGTTTGCATGTTCGCCCTGTGCTTGGTGGGTTTCCTCTGGGTACTCCGGTTTTCCTCCCACAGTCCAAAGATATGCAGGTTAGGCTAATTGGCATTCCCAAATTGCCTGTAGTGTGTGAATGAGTGTGTGTGTGTGTATGTGTGTGTATCCTGCGATGGATTGGTGTACTGTGCCTCGTGCCCTAAGCCTCCTGGAATAGGCCCCAGGTCCCCGCAACCCTGAATACAGGATAAAGCGGTATAGAAGATGTGAGAGTGAATTCAAAAATTTCTTTTTTTTTAAAGCAAGAGGTATAACTGTAACATTTTATATTAATATTTTAACAGATTATTTAACAGAATATGAACAGGGTTTTTTTTTATATATAGAGATACATTTGTATGTCATATATCAAATATTGTTCCTTAAATAACAAAGATCTATTATATTAAATGCCCTTTTTAAAATAATTTTAACTATCTGTAGTTAGACATGCAATTAACTCTATACTGGGTGTGTATGCATTTGGATAGATGGTTTAAGTAAATAGAAGTGTGTAACATAATAAATCTATAATATAATTTCCGAGCTGCTGATTTTACACTAAGAATTCTAGTATAGTCTTTTTTAGTTTATTCCTAAACACTAACAGGAATTATCCATTTATTTAAAGTTCAGCTGTTATAAACGTTGTCATGCAGTAACCCAAGCCTAGGTATGTATAATGGAGTAACATTTTAAATTATAACTGAATTACAGTAACTAAATTACTAAATACAAAACTAAATACAAAATCCCAAATTAACTAAATTTTATATAATTTAGTATAGAGAAATTTACCAACCTAAAGAAAAGCTAAGAGTGACAAGGTTCAGCAAAATTTCCAACACGTCTACATCTTAAAACCCCTGCAAAAGAATTGAACTACCCTTAAAAATATCAGGAAATGGAAAAGAGAAATCTTTTTTTTTTAGACTTTGCAAGAGAAATATGGCCACTGTCATGCACATGTATTCCTGATTTAGAGATTTATTATCTACTCAATACACTCTATTGCTCTCTCCTAATATACAGTGGGGGAAATAAGTATTTGATCTCCTACAGATTTTCTAAGTTTGCCCACTTACAAAGAAATGAAGGGTCTATAATTTTTATCATAGGTTTATGGTAAAGG